>ML675726.1:1038697-1071775 GCA_007922155.1 Mesoclemmys tuberculata | reverse complement strand
AAACTAAAGGTTTATTATAAAAAGAAACAAATTAGAAGAGAAATGTTAAAGGATTAAAGCAATCAGACAAATGCAATGGATTTGAAAGTCCATATATATCAGGTTTCTAACAGAATTGTGGAGTTTACAGGCTTGTATAGTCCCTCTGGTATATATCCAGTACCTGGATGGGTCTCAGTCCTTTGTTTCACAGCTTCAGTTCAGTAGTAGATGAGTTGATCCAGAGGTAGGTGAAGACTGAAAAACACAATGGATTTCAGGTAGCTACCTTTTATGTTCTTTGGTCTTTGCAGTGCTGCTTGTGGAATTTGACAGGAATAAGATGAAGTCCAGAGTCACATGCGTAAATCCTGGTGACTCATCAGGTGTATCCCTGGCTTCTCCCCCTGGGGTCCCTGTACCTGTGAATTTCCTTAATGGGCCATTAAGCAGGCTAGTGCTGCAGCCATCCTGTGTGGGGTGTCACCCAGACACAGCACCGTTTGAAATACAGATACATCAACCATATCCATAACTCCCATTACACACATAACGCATGAACATAAACATTATCTTACTTAGCATGTGATAGCCTTTCTAACAGCACCTGCCATGGCATAGCTCATATGAATTACCATAATTTTGGCATATTGATGTTAAATAACATAATAAATCCGCCCCTCCCCCCACAATCCAGCCAGCGTGACACCCGCAACACGAGATTGGTGTAGAAGGGAGTAATCAGAGCTCCTGAGTACACCTTAAGGCCCCTCTAATCCAGCCAGCACCATAGCACCCACCCAAAATTGGTGCAGGAAGGTATGTCCCTAGCCAATGCTGAATGTATCACAGGACTTTTCATTTTTGCTTTTGTATCAATACAGTTTCTAACATGTTTCAAAGGTTTTACAAAGTATCAGGCACATGGTACATTTCTACAGTTTCTGGCATTAGCAACAAATTAATTACAAGACTTAACACAGCATAAATATTAACAGCAAAATCATACTTTGTTAAAACAGGCTTTTTCTTTGTAAGGTTCACTATGGAAGTAACAATGTTGTCCAATTTTTTACAAACATTTGTAAGGGTTCAATTAGCTCAACAAATTGTTCCAATGGTTAATCATTCTCACCATTGAAAATGTATGCCTTATTTCCAGTCCGAATTTGTCTAGCTTCAGCTTCCAGCCACTGGATCATGTCAGACCTTTCTCTGCTAGACTGAAGAGCCCATTATTAAATATTTGTCCCCGTGTAGATCATTGTAGACTATAATCCAGTCAACCCTTAACTTTCTTTAAGCAAAATAAATTGAGCTCCATGAGTCTACTGTATAAGGCAGGTTCTCTAATCCTGTAATCGTTCTTGTGGCTCTTCCCTGACCCCGCTCCAATTTATGAACATCTGTCTGGAATTGTGGGCACCAGAACTGGATTTGTTATTCCAGCGGCGGTCGCACCAGTGCCACATAGGGAGGTTAAATAATGGCTCTGCTCCAGCTTGATTTTCCCCTGTTCATGCATCCGAGGATCACACCAACCCCTTTTTGCCTGGAAAGTGGCCAGTTGGGATCCAGCTCTAACTTCTGTAGCACTTGTTTCCCCACTTGCCGGCCATACGCCATCACCCAGCTGCTGCTGTATCTGGCGAGCTAGCGTCCCTGGAGGCTGCGGCCTCCATCCCCTGCCAGGCCTGCACAGCTGGCTGCCTCATGCATCCCTGAATGGGCCCCTTCTCCCTGCATAGCATTTTGCACTCTGCAGCCAAGCCACAATGGATGTGTTGGGTGTTCTCTCTCCTGCAGCTCCTGCCCTGAGAACCTATAAAAACGTGGGAGTTGATGCAGTTTGTTTCCCTGCCATTGGTTCAGTAGCAAGCCCTTCCCGACACCTGTGTCGCAGACCCCTTTGGGCTGGAGCCTGGGGGAGAGGGTAGGTGGGACGGGGGCAGAGATTCAAGGTGTCTCTTCTAGCATAAAACAACAGGCTCCCTTCGATTCGGGAACTGGGAAAAGGGCTGGGAGCCAAACCAGAAAACCCTCAAGGCGCTGTCCATGGGGAGCAAGGGACTGGTCATGAGAAGGGGAGGAGAGTGGACTGAGCCAGACGGAGTCAGCGGGCATCAGTTACCAGCCAGGCTGAGACACTCCCAGTGGGGATTCGTACCCAGCTCGGATTGACTGAGTCTGTCTCTGGTAGGGACCTGTATTCAGTGAAGCCCAAAGGCCTGGCCACGGGATACTGCTCGGGGGCCAGCTGTCTGTTCTGCCACTGTTGGCCAGTCCCCGATGATGAATTTCGTAACCCACAAATCCTTGGTGAGGGGGCTCTGGCAGTGGTACAGAGAACCTGTCCTGCTGAAACTTATGCAGGGCCCTGTACACCATTTCCCACTCCTTCACTAGTGAGAGGGGGCTCCTGGAGGATGATTTAGCTGACTGGCTCTGATTCACTGTTCAAGCCCTCCCTTGAGGTCTGAGAGCACCAGGATGTCTCCCCATGAGTTATTCCAACCTCCCAGCCTTGCTTCAGTGAAAGTATTTCAGATTCAAACCGATGAAATCCTAAACATAATTGGGGTGTGGGCCTGGCTTTTGTGAATGTTTCTAAGGAAGCAGATGAGTCATAGACCCAGCTGGAGCATGGATAGATATTTTAGGCTATGTTTACACTATGAGCTACTGACATTCCCAGAAAATTAGAATGGTCATACTGGGTCACCAGTGGCCCATCTTCTGACAGGGGCCAGTGCCAGATGCTTCAGAGAAAATCAACAGAATAGGGTGATTATTGAGTGGTCCATCCTCTATCGTCCAGTCCCAGCATCTGACAGTCAGAGATTTAGGGACACTCCAAGCATGGGGTTGTGTCCCTGACCCTCTTGGCTAACAGCCATTGCTGGACCTGTCCTCCATGAATTTAGCTAATTCTTTTTTGAACCCAGCATCCCCTGGCAACCAGTTCCACAGGTTGACTGTGCGTTGTGTGAAGTACTTCCTTTTGTTTTGTTTGTGCCCATTTCATTGGGTGACTCCTGGTTATTATATTATGGATAAATAGGGGGAAAATAACATTTTTTTCCACACCATTCATGATTTTATAGACCTCTATCGTATCCCCCCTTAGTCATCTCTTGCAAGCTGACCCAGTCCCAGTCTTTTTACTCTCTCCTCATTTGGAAGCTGTTCCATATCCCTAATTATTTTTGTTGCCCTTCTCTGTAATTTTTCCAATCGTCATATAACTTTTTCCATTCTAATATATTTCCATGGGCTATGCTGCTCTTTATACTCCCACTCTCTCACTGAGCTAGTGTGAATATGTGGACACAGGAGTGGGAGCACCACACCCCTCCTTGGTAGTGTAGACATAGCCTTAGCGTAAGTAGTGGTGTATTCTCTACTTAGAAATCAAATCCCATCGTTACAGAGGCTTTCTAGTGTAGGACTTCAAGGGAGTGGAGGTGGAATTTAAGGACTGGTGGGCTGTTAAGAAAATCTGGAGTAGAGAGCACTATTGAAATACAGAGATTACCCAATAGAAAAGAATAAAGGGAAACAGTCTAAAAACTTTCAGTCAGGAAGAATTTCTGCTCTTCAGAAGAACCGATTGGATGTTGGCCTACACTATGGTTGCACAGGTAAAGTCAAATGGCCCAGACTTAGGCCTTACTGCCCAAGGCCTACAAGTTTAATCATAGAGTTAATGATGATAATTCCGGGAGAAAGAGATCTAATTATAAAGCCCATGAAGCTCTTTGCCAAAACAGTCTCTCAGTAGAGGCTTGAGGTGGAATGATCAGATGGCTCTGATCAAGGCTCTGTAAAGACTCTTATCAAGATGGTCTCCGGGGATATTACTTGCCTCAAAAGCAAATCTCAGGATTTGGAAGGTAGGAGTTTCTTTATCCCAATTTGGTTTAATTTTCCTCCAGAAGAGTTGGCTAGGGAAGAAAGGGACTTTGTTTACCAAGCTTTGAATCTATATTAACAGGGATAGACCTGTAAGTTTTTATTCCTCTTTATGTTTCTATTTAATTTAATGTTATAAGTAGTAACTTAACAGCAGGTTGCTCCTATTGCCGGGCCGTTAGTTTTATTGTTCCAGATAAATCTGTTCTGATAGGCCTGAATGTTTACTAGTCCTCCCCTTGGGCTCTTCTTTTTTATAACAAATCTCTCTGGGCAGAGCTGGACTCACAGAAAACTACCCATTAGCCAAAGTTGTTGTTCTTGGAGACTTTAATGCTTGACTGGGGATGGAGAAATTCTTCATCTTTTCACTGACTCACTGAAAAAGGCCTTTCCTAGATAGTCCACGGGTGAATACCTCAGGTTGCAAATTTTCGGTAATCCTCAATAGCTTTTGGTTGGAGGTGTTGAACGGCAGAGGATGCAGTCCTGCTCAGAGCCATTTTGCATTTATCTCAGTTAGATGAAACAACTTATTGAGGTCTGATTATCAACTGGTCCTGTTTCTCTAATTGTGCACTGGCTTGAATTGAATAGTGATACCAGCTTCTTCAGGTGAACTGTTGATCAATTGCCCCCTTTCTCCCAGCGTCTAACATCCTGTTACTCATGAATAGCCAACTACTGGAACTTAAAGATGCATTGCAGATCGTATAGCATTTACTGATTGTTTTTGTGGTTTTTTTGGTTTTTGTGGTTTTTTTAAAAGGTATGATTTTAGCTACTAAAAAAGAGATTTTCATCCCACACACGATAAAATAATTTTGGTATGATGTATATTGCATTGGTTAGAAGAAACCATTTCAAATTATTTTAATGTCTGCTAGTTAAAGGGGTTCACCAGATTCCATTAGGAAATTGGTTATCTTTAGAAGGAACAATAAAGAACCAGTTTAAATAGGAAATATTTGATCACCAAAGGGCCCTTGAAGGGAAGGGATTTGAACTTGCTGCTGCAGAGAAATTATCTTTTAAATATTTTAGAAGTTGGTGGTGAGGGTAAGATTAATGTAAATATTGAAGCTCTTATCCCTAAATGTTGTTGTTCTCTGATACCTTACCTACCAGTCCAGTTGTGTGGTCTATGTTGATGGACTTTACCTGTCATGCTCTTCTGGAATAGCTGCCAGTATCCATATAGAAGAGATCTATAAGGATATTGATTGATTGGGCCCCTATTTCTAGCAAAATTATTTGTTATAAATAACACAGGGATTTTCCTGGCAGGCTGCTCTACTGGTATTGTCCCTTTATACAAGAAGGTGATAGAAATTCCCAAGATAATTAAAAGGCTAGATGTGGTCTTTAAAATCTATTCCAGATACCCCTCAGGGAGATCAAAGCACTGGGTTGAGAGCCGAAACCTTTTTGCAGAGGAACAAGCAAGCTTTAGAAATGGCCACTCAACTATAGATAATTGTTTCAGGCTCTTGCATTTGATCTGTAACTATTTGTCCCCCAAGGCGGATAAACTTCGTGCGGCCCTCATTGGTTTGAAATCTGCTTTTGATGCTGTTGACAGAGGTCATCTCTGGGGGAAACGCACAAGGGCTGGGATAGGTGTTGGCTTAGGCTCAGCTGGAAGGGTGAAGTAAGTGACCCTATTCCTGTTACAAACGATATGCGTCAGAGGTGTTTACTGGCCCACACTTATTTTTAAATTTTGTACCCATGAGATAGTTGGGCTAACAGGAGCAGGATTTTTGCGCCCAAAATTCTGATTCAGCCAGTGTCTCCTGCAATCTGCAGAGGATTGTGTTGTCCCAAATGCCTTTTGGGTCTGAAGTGTCTGTTAAATCCCTTTTAGCACTTTCTGTCAGCAGGAGTGGATGACTAAAAACCTATCCAAATAGTAAAATAATTCCCTTTGGCTGTAGACCAAAGTGCTTAAATGAATAATCGATGATCACTGTATTGAATAGATCAAGTTATTTTCTTATCCGGGTTTTTGCTTTAACATACAGGGTGAATGGGATAAACATGTACAGGAGATTAAGGGGTGAGCCCTCCATGTGGACAGGTTTGTTTTTCTAGGGTCCATGGGGGTACTTTGGCTAAAAGCAGATGTAGAGTGTTCCGAGTTCAAGTTTGTGTCCCATGGCGTGGAAATTTGGGGCTGAGAGAGATCATTAGAAGTAGTGCAAACCTAGAACAGAATGCGGTCTCCCTAACTGTACCGTGGCTGCTGTACCTAGAGCAGGGGTGGATGGAGAGTCTATCCACTGTGCTGCTTAATTATTGGTTGTGAATTTATATCTACTACCGAGGTGGTGGCTGGAGGAATCTTAAGATCTTCTGGCTTTGCAAGCCCACTGGTCTTGGAGTATTTTGGGGCTAGATTTGATCAAGGGGCTTTAAGAAAGTGAAAATTATAATTCAGCAGCAAGCTGAAAATATTTATACACCACTGGAAATGGTGGGTGTTAAGGCAACAAATGTCTCCGTTGCTTAAAGGCCAGACATAGATTTGAGAAATGCTTGGCAATCCTGAATAATAAGCCAGGGCTGGACCTGCATTGCTCTGTCCTTAGACAATGAGGCTGGCTTATCCTGAAAGGCACAGCACTGGCTTTGAGAGCCATGCGGGTCTGACTAGGTTGGAGATTTGCCATGCTACTTATTAGGTCGTTGTGTTTTCCTGTCTCTTTGGATCTCATGGCTATCACCAGTCTGGGTCCAGAAACCTTTTGCCTCGTTTGCTCAAAAAAGAGCACATTGATTATGGGGCCTGTGACCCGTCTGTGCCCAGGGCAGCTACCTGACAATGCCCAGGGCAGAGCAGGCTGTGAAAGGAGAGCAGATTCTCCCAGCGCGGGTGGGTGACACTGGACTCAGACTTCCCCACCAGCCACACACAGCGCTTCTGATTCCCCACGCTGGTTATCAAGAAGCCAAAATAACGATACACACAGCCCCTTTCACTGCATTCCAGTCTCTGGCTCCCAATCAGCCAGTAGGTCCAGTAAAGAGGCCAGTTATTTAAAACTCTCTGCTCTTTACCCAAAAGGCTTCTCCTGCCCCCAAAGGGTCAGCCACAGTACAAGATCAGTATAAGTTTGGATCTTACTCAAAATACCACACTGCCAGCCAATCCTTTAATAACTAAAACTAAAGGGTTATTATGAAAAGAAAGCAATGAACTATTAAAAATGTTAAAGGATTAGATCAGATACATACAAATGATTTGAAAGTCCACATATATCAGGTTTCTAACAGAATTGTGGAGTTTGCAGGCTTGTATAATCCCTCTGGTGTACATCCAGTACCTGGATGGGTCTCAGTCCTTTGTTTCACCGCTTCAGTTCAGTAGTAGATGAGATGATCCAGAGGCAGGCTGAAGACTAAAGACTGAAAGACAAAATAGATCACGGGCATCTGCCTTTTATGTCCTCTGGCTTTTGCCAGGCTGCTTGTGGAATTTTACAGGAACCAAAATGGAGTCCAGAGTCACATGAGTAAGTCCTGGTGACTCATCAGGTATATTTCTGGCTACTCCCCCTGGGCCCCTTGCACCTGTGATCTCTTAATGGGCCATTAAGCAGGCTAGGGCTGCAGCCATCCTGTGTGGGGTGTGGCCCAGACACAGCACAATTTGAAATACAGATATAGCACCCATATCCGAAACTCCCATTACACACATAACACAGGGACACAAACATTATCATCTTCCTTAGCACGTGATAGCCTTTCTAACTGTACCTGACATGGCCTATCTCATGTGAATTACTATGATTTGGACATATTGATGTTAAATAATATAATAAATGCCCACCCCCAATCCAGCCAGCATGCCAGGGCCATAATATTTAGGGCTATCCAGGCAGCTGTCCTCTTGGCTGTCTAAGTAAAAACAAGAAAAGAATTGCGTGAAATTAATTTTCTGTACAGAAATTTTCTTCTGTAATGTTGTCTTTTTTGTTAAGGTGTGGCTTTTTGTTTTTTAAGCGTAATCTGAATTCAGGAGAAGGGTTGAATCTGTATGTGGTTTTTGTCTGATGGCAATTTCCTTCAATTTGTTCTGATTCCGTTGGAGCGTTATGGCTAATTCTATAGATGCTCGTTCAATAAATTCCTCGCGAGGAGAGTTCAGAGCCTGCCCTCCAAATCTCCACCCATCCCTTTCCTTGAATCCAAATGCCTTCCAGGTGCAGCTTCCAGACCATGCTTCTCTCTTGGAGCCTGGCAGTGTTCTCCAGTGTCCCTGGCGAGCTGGCCCCCATTTCGGGATGTCGATCACCTCTGCTTTTGCCTGGGGCAGTGGGATGAGGGCAGTTTTCATCTCCCCTCTTACCCTTAACCCTGCAGAGTGGGAGGTCAGGTGTGTGGGAGGGAGGCGATGGCTGCATGAGGAGATGCAGAGCTTCAGCTGTTCTGACTGCAGTTGATTGCCATGGGTCTGATGGGAAGCTCTGTCTCAGTCTAATCTCTTCCCTTTGACCCCCGTGGCCGGTGCCATGGGCTCAGCCTGGCAGGCCGTGGGAATGTTTGGCAGCATGGACTGATGGCTGAGCCCTTCCTGGCTCGGCCGCACACATGGCTTCTGTGGCTTTCTCTTGTATCCATAAATCATTGTAAATGTGATTAAAATAAATGCCGATTAGGGCGTGAGAGCATATTCCAGGAACTTACAGGCCTGTGGGGGGGGAACAAGGAAGGCAGATTTCAGCTGTTCTGCAGAAATAAAAGCTGATTGGATCAGAGGTATTAGCATAAGCTTTTGTGCCAGGAGTAGAGGAGAGCATTAGAGCTGGAGAGGAGTGCTGGAGGGCAGGCAGAGGGGATTACGGATAACAGGACATTGCCTCATTTGATCTCTTGTGGGGCATCTAAAGAATGTCCAAAGAATCTAATTTGGGCAGCCTGGATGCAGGCTGGCCCTGACTGGATCAATCACTGCTTCAGTGTGGGGGTGGGGGAGGGAGAGAGAGAGAGATTAGGACTATGATCCTCCCCGCCCCGCCCCATTCTGTTTGTGCTCCAGTAGGTTCAGTGTACGGCTGGATCTCTGGCACCAGGAGCATGGATACGCAACAGCTGTTGCTGGAACCCAGTCAGAGGTGAGAACAGGTCTCCCCTTCCTGTTTTTAAGGCAATGGGCCCCTTTCTCTTGTCTAACGCTTCCGAGTGCCCAGGTGTGACTAAAGTGGGGCCAGCTCAGACTCCTGGCAAGTAGCTTGCGCTGATGTCCAGGGCGCCCTACATCCCATCCCCAGAAATGGACTCTGAGAAACTGGGACTCTGCCTCAGTTTGGGGGGCGGGTGCTGGATGCCAGACCACAACCAGGAGGCTGCTGGCTTTCTAGGGCATGTTCTTGAAGGCATCTCATGGAAGAGATCTCTGCTGTCCTTGTGCTTCTAGCTCTGGGACAACAGGCTGGGAGCCGTGTGTGGAAGGGGCGGCTGCCTCAGCCCTGCCTCCATTTTGAACAGCACTGTGCTGGGCTTGGCTATGGAGTAGGTCAGGGCTTCAGTGCAAGGCTTGTGGTCAGACCACAGGGGCTGGGAGGAGCAGCAGCATTTCCGTCCCTTCCCCCCTATCCCCAGCCCCAAGTGACATACCAGCGAAGTGATGGGGCCGTGTAGATCTAGCTCCATTGCACTGGAGAAGGGTTATCAAGGAGACAGCCATTGCTGCAGATACCATTGCACTGGAGATTCACGCGGAGATTCTCGTGTGTGTAGCCCAGCACCCTGGGGGATAGTTCACCCTGGCAAGCAGGCTTCACCAGAGGGTATTGATGGCTTGATCTGCCTAGCAAGTCCCTAGCCCTCTAACAAAGGGGTTAAAGAAAGTCTGATGTCTAATGCCAGAGCATTGATGAGATCCAGCCGTGAGATGAAATGAGTTTGGGCAGAATAACGGGTTCTCAAGCTCTGTTTTTAATAAACCTAGCTGAGAAATCCTAGCTCCCAAGCACTTTACAAACCAGATATGCAACCATTCTTTCCCCAGGGCTGAAATGCAGCCACCTCTGGAACGGAGCACTAGAGCTGATGCACAGTGACGCGAGACAGGTGTTTAGGACTGCAAGTGTTCTACGGTGACTGCTAGGAGAATGAATGCATTCACGTGGGCAATTCCCCAGTTTTAACAGTTCTCTTTGAGCACGTGGCAGGGGATTTTGCTTGGCCACAAAGTGGTTGGGACCTTGCTTCAGATCGTGTGTGTGCGCGTGTGCAAATGTCTTAAAATCTCAAATTATCTAAACCAAACCATAGCTGCTCTTCCATAGGTCCTACGGGAAACACCCTAAGCCTGCAGCCTGGAGCTTTCTCTGCTGAGGAAGTGTGGTGCCCCCTGCTGCACTGTTAACCTCTGAGCTGTTGCACTTGGGGTGTGCGCAAAGAGAGAAGAGACCCTTGCAGAATCTTTGCTTCATCAGGCAGGCTGAAAAAAGCCAAAGATGGAGACAGCCTGTGATGACTGTCCAGCACTGCAACACCTTGTTGACAGTCCAATCTGGAAATGACTGTCTCTAGTTTCCAGTTCTGAAGATCAGCAGCATGAAAAGAATTTACCCAGTGTACTGGCCTGCATCCATGCTTCTGATCTGAACAGCACATGGTTGTCAAAGCCATTCTCCTTTTCCTGGCTCTTATATATGTACATACGCTGCATGCAATGTCCGGACACTATCAGCATGGCATAGGTTATCGCAAGCTGTCACGTTTTGGTGAGTTACTCTCTGCCACCTCGTCAATGGCTCCTATGGATCTTACAAAGAAAGATGGCTGCTAGGAAAGGTGGGGGGTGAGCTCCCAGGAGTATTGTCACAGGAAGTGATTGTAAAGGCTTCCCAGAGGTAATGGATGCACATTTCACCTGTTTGGAAACAGCTGTGTGCATCAGGAAATGCTCTGAAGATTGCTAAAGACTGGGCTTTAAACAATCAGATTTTTAGCCAGACCACGTCCCTTTTTCACATACTGATTCCTGGGCTGTTGTGCTGATGTCACTCGCTTCCTTGTTCTCCGCTTGGGTGATGGGGAATGGAGCAAGTCCTCCCATACCCACACTCCCCTCCAGTTCTCATGCCCTAGCACAGTCCTGTAATGTTTGGGTCACTCTCAGCCATGGGAGCTTTCCATTGGAATCGCTCTTTAAATGGTCTCACTCAAGGCTTTCTATTGATCTGGAGCCGGTGGCTAGCCTGTGGGCACTCTGGGGCTGTGAGGCTTCAAACAAGGCTGTGATGGGACGAGGAAATGGGAGAAGGTGGTGGGGAAATACTATTATTTATGGCTTTCTCAGGAAACTCCGCTCTCGTATCTGGGTGTTGCTCATAATCCGGCCAGTTTGCTGGCATGTCTTTCCCCTTCATTCGCGAGGAAGGGTCCAGTCTTTAGAGTAGGTGCTAGTTGGCCAGGTCACGGGGGAGGTTGCTGTGGAAGAAACCTCCTAGCCATGGGAAGAGTTGGCACCCACACCTGCAGAACATGCAGTTCTAGTGTCTAAGGTGACTTCCCCCTTCTCTCCCCTCCCCCCCAATCTTGTTTAAAGTAACCTGCTTCTCAGGGAGTTCTTGGGGTGACTTGCCAGAGGCCCCATAAAGAGAGCAGCCCCCATGTGCTGGGGAATCCCACAACTCCTCCTCTTCAGAAAGTCACCCCTGGTGCAGTGCTCGCCAGTCCCAGGGCACTCTGTGCTGTCAGCCGGAGCAGAGTGCCACATGCCAGCTTTGAGTTGGCTAGCGTGAGGAACCAGTGCTGTAGGCAGGTCCCCAGGGTCTGTGCTTTCGGGGCCACCTGGGCTTGGAGTCCTGTGTGGAGGGGCCACAGCTGCTGGGTGTGGGGCCAGGGGCTGGCTGGCGAGGCGATGTGTAGACCACAGAGGGAGAACAAGGGCCCTGCCGTCAAGGGGGTGGGGACAGGCTCTGTCCTGCACACACCATCATCTGCTTGGTCCCCGCACAGGGAAGGATGAGCTCCCAGTGCCCATCCCATGGAAAAGCTAGGCCAGAGATCTGCAACAAGAACAGTTGGTGGCACGGCCTGGGCCCTGACGGACGCACATTCCATAGCCATGCAGCACCATTCCTCCTGCCCCTGGGAGCTCAGCCCTGGCGATTGGCAGACAAAGCCTCCTTGCTGATGGCGGGACGGAGTGGGGCATCTCTCTGAAAGGACCCGGTGAGCTCAGTAGCCCCCAGCTACGGCCTAGGCGCCCTGTGGCCTGTGAACTGAAGCAGAGAGCTGGAGCAGGGGGGAAATATGGTCTCCGCCCTGCACAGTGGTGGCGTTGGAGAGCTGTCACTTTAGTATTTGAGAGAACAGCGTCGCGTTGTGGACCGCCCCAGCTGGCAGTGGGGGCTGAAGCTGTTTTCTGTTGCAGCTAGCGGCACTCGCAAGAACTGCAGCAGGAGTGAGCAGGAGGCCGGCTGAATGGATACAGGGGACACCTGAGGAGGTGAGTGATGTGGCTGGAGCTGTTGGCAGGGGCGGGGGGCTTTGCTAGGGTGCTGGGGTGTTTATTCCCCGAGAGAAATGCTGGGTCCCAGGAAACGTCGTCTATGTGAAGGCAATCTGCCTGTGCCACCCACCCAGTGCCTGGCGCTGCACTGCCTGCTGCGGGCTGACCCGCTGCACCATATGCCTCAGCCTTCCTGGTTCAGACGTTGCTTGTCTGCCCCCAGCTCTGAAGCTGCCACCTTTGGAGCATAGTTTCTCTCTTTCATTGCCCCTCACTCCACGCCGGTCTGAAGCTGCTGGCGTGGCGCTGCGGTCATCTGCTGTTTGCTCTGTTTAAACTGTCATGGCAAAGTGGCATTCCTGGGCATCTGGCTGACAAATGCCATCCCCTGTGATGCTGGTGGCAAACTGCTTCCCACCCAGCTGTAATGCTGGCTCGTTGAGCTGCAGCGTGATCTGTCTCTGCCAGGAACTCGCTGCACATTCTGGCTCTGTCGGGCGCTCTGCTGGGCTAGCCCTCTGGCTCTTTCTTCTTCACTCTCCCCCCACACCGGGGGATCCTAACAGTCACCATCTGGGTGAATCAGGCACCTGAATGTCTGTCTCCAAAGCTGCTGCAGAGGCCAGAAACTTGGCCCGGGTTTCTCAGTGATCGCGAAGCGTGGCCAAGTCAAAAGTCCTGGGGGGAGACTAACTGAAGATGTGAGACAGCTCATCAATCTGTAGAGCTTTCAGTGCTGGGAAATGTCAGAGTCCAAGGCTGCTGTATCAACTGTGCTACAGCTGGCCGGCTGGTGCGTATGACGTTCAGCGAGCCTCTCCTGGCTTGTACCACTAGCCCCACGGGCTTACATGAGCCAGGGCTGCAAGACTGAGCTCTGTATAGCTGCAAATACCCTTTCTGTTATGATACCATGGTGAGTTCCTGCGATGTTAACGTGGGCGTGTGTATCTTAATAGCTGAGAAATCAGCTGGGATGACTTTAATCAAAAAAACATGAACGATCACTGGGAATCTTTTGCGAACATGCTAGATGCCCAAATAGCTATAATCGAGGAAAAATGCCATGCTGGTTAAAAGAACAATCTGGTTTAGAGGGGAGGTGAAGGCAGGTGTGAGTGTGAGTGAGTGAGTAAAATGGCAGCCAGGAGAAATTGAAAGTAATGAATGTAAATCAGATGTTAGGAATTGTAGAAAATTGACATTGATCCTGGGCAAGATAGGGGAGCAGCTGATATGGGACTCAATTTAATAAAGAATTGAAGGAGGGAAATGTAACTAATGCACATCAGCATGGGTTTAGGGAAAAAAGAGCCTGTCAAATTAACTTGGTATCTTTTTTTTTTTTTCTTGAGATTACAAGTTTGGTTAATAAAGATAATAGTGCTCATGTATCATACTTTGCCTTCTATTAGACATTCCGTTTGATGCTGCGTGACATTTTGATTTAAAAAACAAACTAGAATGATACAAAGTAATGATGGCTCACATTGCGTGCATTAAAAACTGGCTAACTGATAGGCTTCAAAATGTAACTGTAAATGTGAAATCATCGATTGGGAATTTTTTCAGTAGGCTCCTGCAGGGATTGGTTGTTGACCCGATGCTGTTCACCCTTTTATTAATGCCCTGGGTGAAAACATAAAATCATCATTGATAGTTTGCAGATGATACACAATTGACGGTAAATAAAGAAGAGGAAAGGTCACCGATTGATTAAATCTAGATCACTTAGTAAATGGAAAACAAGCAGACACTATGCATGTTAATATGACTAAGTATAAATGTATGCATGTGGGAATAAGGAACGTAGGTCATGCTTACACAGTGGGCAACTTGATCCTGAGAAGCAGTGACTCTAGAAGAAGATTTGGGGGTTGGGGTGGATAATCAGCTGATCATGAACTCCCAGTGTGATGCTGTGGCCAGAAGGTGGCCCTGTGATGTAGAAACAGGAATCCTGAGTAGGAGCAGAGATGTTATTTTAGAATAGAATCATAGAATATTAGAGTTGAAAGAGACCTCAGGAGGTCATCTAGTCCAACCCCCTGCTCAAAGCAGGACTATCCTCAGCTAAATCATCCCAGCGAGGGTTTTGTTAAGCCTCAGCTTAAAAACCTCTAAAGATGGAGATGCCACCACCTCCCTAGGTAACCCATTCCAGTGCTTCACCACCCTCCTAGGGAAAAACTTTTTCCTAATGTCCAACCTAGACCTCCCCCACTGCAACTTGAGACCATTGCTCCTTGTTCTGTCATCTGCCACCACTGAAAACAGCCTATCTTCATCCTCCCTGGAACCCCCTTTCAGGTAGTTAAAGGCTGCTGTCAAATCCCCCCCTCATTCTTCTCTTCTGCAGACTAAACAGGCCTAGTTCTTTCAGCCTCTCCTCATAAGTCTTGTGCTCCAGCCCCCTAATCATTTTTGTTGCCTTCCGCTGGACTCTCTCCAACTTGTCCACATCCTTTTTGTAGTGGGGGGCCCAAAACTGGACACACTACTCCAAATGCAGCCTCACCAATGCCAAATAGAGGGGAATAATCACTTCCCGCGATCTGCTGGCAATGCTCTTACTAATGCAGCCCAATATGCCATTAGCCTTCTTGGCAACCAGGGCACACTGCTGACTCATATCCAGCTGCTTATCCACTGTAACCCCCAGATCCTTTTCTACAGAACTGCTGCCTAGCTCATCGGTCCCCAGTCTGTAGCTGTGCATGGGATTCTTCCATCCTCAGTGCAGGACTCTGCACTTGTCCTTATTGAACCTCATCAGATTTCTTTTGGCCCAATCCTCCAATTTGTTTAGGTCCTTCTGTATCCTCTCCCTCCCTTCCAGGGTATATGCCACTCCCCCTAGCTTAGTGTTGTCTGCAAACTTGCTGAGGGTGCAATCTACCCCGTCCTCCAGATCATTAATGAAGATGTTGAACAAAACCAGCCCCAGGACCGACCCCTGGGGCACTCCACTTGTGACCAGCTGCCTGCTAGACATGGAGCCATTGATCACTACTCATTGAGCCCTTTGCTCTAGCCAGTTCTCTATCCATTTTATAGCGCATTCATCCAACCCATACTTTTTTAACTTGTTGATAAGAATAGTATGGGAGACCGTATCAAAAGCTTTGCTAAAGTCAAGGTACGTAAAGTCCACCACTTTCCCCACATCCACAGAGCCAGTCACCTCTTTATAGAAAGCAATCAGGTTGGTCAGGCATGACTTGCCCTTGGTGAATCCATGTTGACTGCTCCTGATCACCTTCCTCTCTTTTAAGTGCCTTAAAATGGATTCCTTGAGGACTTGCTCCATGATTTTTCAGGGATTGAGTTGAGGCTGACCGGCCTATAGTTCCGTGGATCCTCCTTCTTCCCTTTCTTAAAGATGGGCACTATATTTGCCTTTTTCCAGTCATCTGGGACCTTCCCCAGTTGCCATGAGACTTCAAAGAGCCAATGGCTCTGCAATCACATCAGCTAACTTCCTCTGCATCCTCGGGTGCATTGCATCTGGCCCCATGGTCTTGTGTATGTCCAATCTTTCTAAATAGTCCTGGACCTGTTCCTTCAGCACTGCGGGATGTTCACCTCCTCCCCACTCTGTGCTGCCCAGGGCAATAGTCTGGGAGCTGACCTTGTCTGTGAAGACAGAGGCAGAAAAGGCTTTGAGTAGCTCAGCTTTCTCCACATCCTCTGTCACTAGGTTGCCTCCCCCATTCTGAAAGGGAACCACACTTTCCTTAATCTTGCTCTTGTTGCTAACATACCAGTAGAAACCCTTCTTGTTCCCCTTCACATCCCTTGCTAGCTGCAACTCCAATTGCGCTTTGACCTTCCTGATTTCATTCCTGCATGTTCAAGCAGTATTTTTATAATCCTCCCTAGTCATCTGACCAAGCTTCCACTTCTTGTAAGCTGCTTTTTTGTGTTTAAACTCACCAATGACTTCTTTGTTAAGCCAAGCTGGTCGCCTACCACACTTGCTAGTCTTTCTGCACATTAGGATGGTTTGTCCATGGTTTGTGCTCTCAATAAAATTTCTTTAAAATACAGCCAGCCCTCTTGGATTCCTTTCCCCCTCATATTAGCCTCCCAGGGGATCCTGCCCATCAGCTCCCTGAGGGAGTCAAAGTCTGCTTTTCTGAAGTCCATGGTCTGTATCCTGCTGTTCTCCTTTCCTCCTTATGTCAGGATCCTGAACTCAACCATCTGATAGTCACTCCTGCCTAGATTTACCTCTATTTGGCGCTGGTGCCACCGCTGCTGGAATATTACGTCCAGTTGTGGTGCTCACATTTCAAGAAGGACGTTGATAAATTGGAGAGGGGTCAGAGAAGAGCTATGAGAATGATTAAAGGATTAGAACACAGGCCTTACAGTGATAGACTCACGGAGCTCAATCTATGTAACTAACAAAGAGCTGGATAAGGGAGAACTTGATTTATAATCTAAAACTATCTACATGGGGAACAAATATTTACTAATAGACTCTTCAATCTAGCAGAGAAAGGTCTAACACGATCCAATGGTTAGAAGTAGAAGCTAGACAAATTCAGCCTGGAAAGAAGGTGTAAGTTTTTAATAGAGACAGTCATTAACCTTTGGAGCAGGTTACCAAGGGGCGTTGTGCATTCTCCATCACTAACAATTTTTAGATCAAGCTGAAAGATTTGGTCAAGGAATTATTGTGGGGACAGTCTCTGGCTGTGTTATACAGGAGGTCAGACTAGTTGATCACACTGGGGTCCCTTCTGGCCTTGGAATAAAGCATCACTTAATGATTTTTCTTTCCTGGAATCTCTTTCTGGGAATCTTGGAAAGCTGGCAGGCAAGGGGAATTTTATCAAATGAAATTCTGTTTGTGGGAGGGCATGGGGGTGCAGATGAGGTATGTGCTCCCAGGCATAGCCCTTATGCGCACATAGAATGGAGCACAGACTCTGGTTGTGCTTTCAGCACTGCTATTTATACATGGTGACTCAAAGCACAATGGGGCATAATGCACGTCTGGAATCTACTACAAGCAATCAAGAATGGTTTCAAGGGCTGGAGATGCTTGGTTTGATGGCTTGGTGAGATGCCTTCACTTGAGCTGGGGCTGTGTGGCTTCTGTGTCCTGCCCATCACAATCTGTTTTCTCTTTCACGTTTTATTCTTGAGGACCTTTGAAAATTCAGCCTGCATGTTGCATGGCTAACACTTTGCTATGGTTAGAAAACCAGCAACTATCCAGGCTCTCTCCCCGAGAGGCCCCTTTTCATGTCCCTACGCATCTAAGAGACACCTTAAAGACTAGAGGCGCTGGCAGTTTCCACCCATTCCAAAACATGGGCTTTTTGTGGAGGCCTGGTGTTCACAGCATAAAATGGCACAGGAGCCGCTCCTCTCTCATGGGGCTCTGGAGGAGTGAGTACTAGAGGGGGCAGATCAGGCTCCTTTCTTGCTGCTATGCATTTCCCTGGCATTCAGTGCTTCACTGACCTCTCCGCGTGCCTCTCTCTGCATTGGCATTTTCAGTGGATCCTTGCTGTCACGTCACCTCTTCTGCAGGGCTAGGCAATGGGGATGGGGTCCTCTAACATCTCAGTGGCCAGTCTGAATCCAGTCCCTCCTGACCTGGAGGAAAGCTGTGGCTGTCTGGCTCCTTGGTGGTTTCTGAGTTGGCAAGAGGATCTTGATCCAGGGGCTCCCAGCAAATGCCACCGTTGGCACCTCTTTGCTGTTGGCCGCAGCTCAGGGGGCGAAAGATTGCCATGGGAACTGGTGGACCCCTCCAAGCAGGGCTGTGGCACATTGCTGGTGGGGGATGGGAAGTGCAGCATGGAGGAAGGTTACGCTGGCCATGCTTTAGCACTAGAGAGATCTTCCGCCTACATAGCGCTGTCCACACCAGCGCTTAGGTCCGTGTAACTTCCACTGCTCAGGGTAGGACTTATTCACATCCCTGAGCAACAGAAATTATGCCAGCTTAAGTGGCAGTGTAGACACAGCTGTAGAAAGCGAGTGAGACCACAGGTAAAAGTAGCTCCAGCTCCTTTCCTCACTCGGCGTCTCCCTGCCCGGTGCTGTGATTTTTCTGGGTTTTCCTTGGTCGTTTCTCCGTGTTTCATCCCAATGGGGAGGCAGGTGGACATCACGGAGGGATCTGTGATAGTAACGACATGTGGTGTCTGTTCTGCACCGGTGATGGTGAACTAGAAAAGCAGCTCAAAGCCCTTTGCTCCAATACCTGTTGACAGCCGTGATCAAACAGATGCTGGGTTTTTGCTCTTTCCCATTCTCCATGGGACATTCCTGCTTGTGTCCCGTTATCCCCTCTGTTCGGGGCCTGGAAGCCAGGATCCAGCTGGGCTTTCCAGCCCTTGTCTCCAGCAGCAAGACGCCTGGCTCCCCATCACTGCGACTCCAGGCTCCTGTGATGCGGTGGGCTGTCCACAGGGCCCGCTCCTTTATGCCAGGGCCCTTTCCTGCCAGCGTGTGGGAGCAGAATGGGAGGCAGGCCTTAATAGCCGAGAACTTACCAGCTGTGTCTCAGCTATCCCAGACGGCTGTGGCCCACCCCATGAGGCTGCCCAAGGTGATAGCTAGGCCTGGCAGTGCGAGCTTCTCCTGGCTTGCTGCAATGAATGAACATAGCTCTCTAATAACCCATGTGGTGAACTTGCCTTTAAACTCTGTGCTGCCCATCTGGCTGCTTGGCAGGCTGCATTAGGGTAGAAATCCAGAGAGGCACTGCTCCTTGGCCGCCAGGCAGGCTGGCGATGCTGCAGAAACATCTGCCTATCTTCTGCTCAGCTGGGTTTGTGAGCAATTGACTGCCAGCCTTGGCAGGCTCTGCATGCCTCCCCCTTCCATGGCGCTCAAGGCCTTGGCCCTCGGCGCGGAAGGCCGCTCCCGCAGCCTTGCCCGGCGCGGCGTCGGGGAAAGCAGGAGGCAGCAGGATGCTGAGTGCACTGCAGAGGGTTCTATGGGAGGGATTTCTTCACGTCTGTGCTCATAGACTCATAGGTCAGAAGGGACCAATATGATCATCTAGTCTGACCTCCTGCACAAGGCAGGCCACAAAACCCTACCCATACACATATATAACAACCCCGAACCCATGACTGAGTTATTGAAATCCTCAAAAGTGAGATTTGAAGACCTCAAGCTGCAGGGAATCGATCAGCAAGCGACCCATGCCCCATGCTGCGGAGGAAGGCGAAAAACCTCCGGGGTCTCTGCCAATCCGCAGATGGGGGCTGTAATTCATGGGTGAGAAGCATCTGCTTTCACAAGACAGGGCAGAGGTAAATATGCCCCCTACAGGTCACCCTTAGGAAAAGACATGCCATGAAATTCTGTACACACACCTCTGTTCTCCACGCACACTCTCCTTGTATCATAAATGCAATCGTCCAGCATGGCCCTCTTTTGAAAAGCTGGATACCCACTGGCCGAGATCCCTTGCAGGGGTGTGAGACCAGCCCAACGGAGGCTCTGCACTGCTCCAGCACATTCGCTGGTGAATCTCCTTGAGGGACGGGGGTGTCCTGGTGCAGCGGCTGGCAGAGCAGGGGGCTGGTCCACGGCTGGGGAGCCTGGGTGCTTCCTCTGCTTCTGGTAGCTGCCTGGCTCCTGTCACCATGGTATCTGAGCATCCTGTGGCTACCTTCAGTCCCGCCCCCCCAGGAGAGAAGGCGAGCTGTCCCCATTGCGCCAATGGGGAACTGCACTGGCTGGGTGAATGGGGGGGAGCCAATCCTGTAGTGGGCCGAGCTTCTGATAAAATCTCAGGAGAGGTGGGGGGCTGGCACCCCACAGAATCAGGTCCACAGAGCCCCTCCTGTATATTAGGGTCACTGCTTCCTAATGTACCAGAGCCCCTTCCCACCTGTGAGAACAGAGCTGGCCTGAGGTGTTTTGTCAGCTAGGGCAAAAACCGGTGTTGGTACCACCCTACCCAAAAGGCACCAGCAAAAAAAAAGGGGGGGGGGTAGATTTGTTGCCCCCAAATGTTGGTGCCTGGGGCAGCTAATCACATGCCCCAAAGCCAGCCCTGTCTGAGAACCTCTGCTTGCCGTGCTCGCTGCAGTAGTGGTGCTGATTAGGGGCTGGCCTAAAGAAACATGGACTTCAGCTAAATGTGTTGTGCCAATAAATGATGTGTGAGGGCATTGCACCATTTTCCTTCCCCTCACACTGTGTTTCAACGGAACTACAAGGGCTCCCTAATTGCACGTTACATCTACATGCCCAACAGTTAATTTTAGAGTCCTTATACAGTGCAGAAAAAGGTTATTCAGAAATAATCTGAGTTCTGCCAAAAATTATAGAATCATAGAATATTAAAGTGGGAAGGGATCTTGAGAAGTCTTCTAGTCCAACCCCCTGCTCAAAGCAGGACTATCCTCAGCTAAATCATCCCAGCGAGGGTTTTGTCAAGCCACAGCTTAAAAACCTCTAAAGATGGAGATGCCACCACCTCCCTAGGTAACCCATTCCAGTGCTTCACCACCCTCCTAGGGAAAAACTTTTTCCTACTGTCCAACCTAGACCTCCCCCACTGCAACTTGAGAACGTTGCTCCTTGGATTGGTTGTTGGCCCAATGCTGTTCACCATTTTATTAATGCCCTGGGTGAAAACATAAAATCATCATTGATAGTTTGCAGATGATACACAATTGACGGTAAATGAGGAGGAAAGGTCACTGATTGATTGAATCTAGATCGCTTAGTAAATGGAAAACAAGCAGACACTATGCATGTTAATATGACTAAATATAAATGTATGCATGTAGGAATAAGGAACATAGGTCATGCTTACACAGTGGGCAACTTGATCCTGAGAAGCAGTGACTCTGGAAGAAGATTTGGGGGTTGGGGTGGATAATCAGCTGATCATGAACTCCCAGTTTGATGCTGTGGCCAGAAGGGACAATGTGGTCCTGTGATGTAGAAACGGGAATCCTCAGTAGGAGCAGAGATATTATTTTAGAATCATAGAATATTAGAGTTGGTATCTAGTCCAACCCCCTGCTCAAAGCAGGACTATCCTCAGTTAAATCATCCCAGTGAGGGTTTTGTCAAGCCTCAGCTTAAAAACCTCTAAAGATGGAGATACCACCACCTCCCTAGGTAACCCATTCCAGTGCTTCACCACCCTCCTAGTGAAAACCTTTTTCCTAATGTCCAACCTAGACCTTCCCCACTGCAACTTGAGACCGTTGCTCCTTGTTCTGTCATCTGCCACCACTGAAAACAGCCTATCTTCATCCTCCCTGGAACCCCCTTTCAGGTAGTTAAAGGCTGCTATCATATCCCCCCTCATTCTTCTCTTCTGCAGACTAAACAGGCCTAGTTCTTTCAGCCTCTCCTCATAAGTCTTGTGCTCCAGCCCCCTAGTCATTTTTGTTGCTCTCTGTTGGACTCTCTCCAACTTGTCCACATCCTTTTCGTAGTGGGGGGCCCAAAACTGGACACAATACTCCAAATGCGGCCTCACCAATGCCAAATAGAGGAGAATAATCACTTCCCGCGATCTGCTGGCAATGCTCTTACTAATGCAGCCCAATATGCCATTAGCCTTCTTGGCAACCAGGGCACACTGCTGACTCATATCCAGCTTCTTATCCACTGTAACGCCCAGATTCTTTTCTGCAGAACTGCTGCCTAGCTTGTCGGTCCCCAGTCTGTAGCTGTGCATGGGATTCTTCTGTCCTAAGTGGAGGTCTCTGAACCTCATCAGATTTCTTTGGGCCCAATCCTCCAATTTGTTTAGGTCCTTCTGTATCCTATCCCTCCCTTCCAGTGTATCTACCATTCCCACTAGCTTAGTGTCATCTGCAAACTTGCTGAGGGTGCAATCTACCCCCTCTTCCAGATCATTAATGAAGATATTGTACAAAACCGGCCCCAGGACTGACCCCTGGGGCACTCCACTTGTGACCGGCTGCCAGCTAGACATGGAGCCATTGATCACTACTCGTTGAGCCCTTTGCTCTAGCCAATTCTCTATGCATTTTATAGTCCATTCATCCAACCCATACTTTTTTAACTTGCTGATAAGAATACTGTGGGATACCGTATCAAAAGCTTTGCTAAAGTCAAGGTATATCACATCCACCACTTTCCCCTCATCCACAGAACCAGTCACCTCTTCATAGAAAGCAATCAGGTTGGTCAGGCATGACTTGCCCTTGGTGAATCCATGTTGACTGCTCCTGATCACCTTCCTCTCTTTTAAGTGCCTTAAAATGGATTCCTTGAGGACCTGCTCCATGATTTTTCCAGGGATTGAGGTGAGGCTGACCAGCCTGTAGTTCCCTAGATCCTCTTTCTTCCCTTTCTTGAAGATGGGCGCTATATTTGCTTTTTTCCAGTCATCAGGGACCTCCCCCAGTTGCCACGAGCTTTCAAAGATAATAGCCAATGGCTCTGCAATCACATCAGCTAACTCCCTCAGCACCCTCGGGTGCATTGCATCTGGCCCCATGGACTTGTGTATGTCCAGTCTTTCTAAATAGTTGCTTTTTTCCCCTCCCTCTTCCTTTGTTGCTCGGTCACCTCCCTCCCCTCCCCCAAGAAGAAAGTCTTTGTGCCTTAGTTAATCTGCTGTTAATTCTTGGCCCAAAGTCGCCTCCTGCTCAGAAATTGCTCCTGCTTATTAACTTGCTCCAGCAGTGCCTTGAGGCTCCTACCGTAGATGGTGAGGCTCCATCGTGCTACGGGCTAGTAGGACATGGTCCCTGCCCCAGAGAGCTTACAATCTCCAACTGTGATGTACGAGATCAGGTTGGGTGAAGGATAAGGGTAGGTGGCACACCTTAAAAGACAGCCTCTTTTCGTGTGAAAGCCCTGTATCTGTGACAAATGGGTGGAGGAATATGAATGGCAAAGGTGGTGACAGAAGAGTCTACCTGGAAATGACTGCTTTGAAGCCCTGTCTAAAAGACATCAGTGGGAGTGTTTTGCCTAAGCTCTTTATTAAAATATTCAAACTTCTTCAGACTAACCAAGACAGGTATTTTAGCACCTGGCTATAAGTTAAGATTTGGCGGTTTCACATTGCTGACCAATATAGGATGGGGTTAAGCAGAACAAGAGTAACTATATAGCTGATCCTCCAGCAGGGTACAACTTGACATACAATTGTTACAGACTCTGTTGCAATATCCACTAGCTAGTGAGAGCTCGAAGTGTACAGTCTCCCTTTGCATAGAGAAGGAAGATTGAATTGCGCTTGGCGGTAGCACTGCACAGGAGAGAGGAGACTTGTTCGTGGGACTGCTACACGCCTTGGAAGTGACGGCAGTTTTGTCCCTGCAAGCCAAATGCAATGAATGTGAGTCCCGAGCTGGGATGGTCATGGATCTCGCAAATAACTTTTTCATTGTTTTAAACCATGTATTTGGAAAGCCGTATCTTTCTCTCTACTGTGGCTGGATCCCCACCACTGTACAGAACAGAGGGCATCTTGGTTCTGCAAAGACTTGAAAGGCATGTTAGATCAAACACCTTCCAAAACTCAAGTCCAGACAAGGCACGTTGTCCTCTAGCCAGTGCAGAACTGCTCAAGGAAGAGCTTGGACATTAGTGTGGTCAGCTGAGCATGGGCGGAATTTGGCTTGCCTGGACTGGCCTTTAGGAAGGTGTCGGATAGCTCATGCTAGCTAGCATGGTCTAAAGGGGCCTGTAAATCCGTGTTGAGACTAATCCCCAAAGTCTTAAAGTGAATAGAGTCAAGGAGGAAAGTGTTGAGCATCTGCCCCCAAAAAACGTACTGGGGGGTGTTAATTTGATAGATTCATGGCGCTCAAGGGCATCTCCAACCATCTCTCTGACCGTCTGTGTGACGCATGGAGGCTGTGGAACCTACATTGAGCCAAATGCTTTAGTTTCCCATGGACTGAAATGTTTTGGTCTCGCTGAACTGTAGGCTCCTGGCAGAGAATGGGAGGGCCTGAGGGCTCTGCAATGGCAGCGATTGATTCGGTGAGCTGTGCCCAAGCTTCAAACCTCGGTGCCTCCTCGCTGCTGAGACTACAAGGAGACCAGCTGAGCTCAGGTCTTTAAAGTGGATTCTGGGGCCATGGAAATTGAACTGAGACCCCCCAGAAGGTTCTGTGGTGGGGCAGCCACTGATCTGAGCTGGGCAGCCACCTGGAAGTGAAAGGCCCTATATGCCACATTGCCAATCCCGAGCTCCCCACCCGTCAGTCCTGCCTTGCATTACCCCTGCAGCGGAAGAGGCCCTGGGCCACTCCAATGCCTCTTGTGATGGGGGGAAGGAAGGGAATTGCCTGGGACGGACTCGTGCGGAGACTCCCAAACTTGTTGCACTTGTGACCAGTGCCAAATTTAACAAGAGACCCATGTCAAGTGGTCTCAGAGCAGCAGGGACCCCAGCCCTGCTCCCCCAGGAGCAGATGCGGGGCACTGTGTAGGCTGCTGACTTCCATTCCGATGGCGCATGGGGCGGACTGGGATAAGGGTGCTGCGTTTTAGGATCTCCCTAACCGCTCGTTGTGTTCTTCATAGCTTCTTGGCTTCACCCAGGCTCCAGTTGTCCCTGCCTGAGTTAAGGCTTATTTGTTGCTAGTGACTTTTTTTTTTAATCTCTCTTTTCCCTCCCCTCACATTTTCAGGGCTTTGTCACAGCAGACTCTCCTCTGGACGAGCGGCAAGGAAAGACTGCCAGGGGATTATCGAAAGGCCTGTACAGCAGGAAAGGCTGGCTCCCAGAAAGCCTGATGGGGGCTGCAGCTGAAGACCAGCTGGGGGTTTCTGAGTGCGTGTGGAAGGGCTGAGCAGGAGCTACGCACACTGCCGGAGGGAGCTGCCCAGAAGACCTGCGCTGAGCTGCAGCTGTTCCCAGGCCCTGCTACAGATGTGGAGCGCCTCAAGAGCTCAGCAGTCTCCCAGGCAACTGGAGCCCCCGAGGCCCCCTCAGCTGCAAGGAGCTGCTGATGGGAAGCAGCTGCCAGCCAGGTGCGGGCGAGGCGCTGCGAGAACGTGGCTCTCCAGCTCCCTGCACGGAGTTCCCCTGAGATGCACTTTTCTTCCCCCTCCTGGACAAGGTCTTGCAGTGGGTGACCGGTCAGCACAGGGCCTGCCCACACTGAGATTTGCTCCCCTCAGCCGGCCGAGACTGCAGCCAACCCTCTGCTGGGGGAAATGAGCATGGCTTCCCTTTGGGGCCCGAGGCAGGGGGGAGCCATTGCCCACGAGAGATGAGCACTCCCGTCGCTCATTGACCCCAGCTGGAAGCCACTGCGAGAGCCACAGGAACAGGCAGCTGGACTTCCAGCAGTGCTCTCGTACTTCCGCCCGGGCCGGTAGCCAAGCATCTGGAGCCCGGCTGGGCTACATAGCACCAGGGATCCAAGACTGTGGTTACTAAAGAGCCCCCACTTCGCCGAGTCAATCTCCAGTGCATTTCCCACCCCCTGCTTGGTGTAGCCCCCTCGCGTGCCCTATGCCCTTCCGCTGCACAGGCCGGCTAGGAGGGCAGCAGCCAACGCAGCGGCCACAGTGACTCCTCCCCTGCCCCGGCAGCGCGGTCCTCCCCCACCTCCCCTCCACCATGAAGTGCTCCCTGCGGTTCTGGTTCCTCTCAACCGCCTTCTTGCTGGCCTTCATCATGTCACTCCTCTTCACGTACTCACACCCCAGCACGGCCTACCTGGACCTCAGCGGCCCGGCTGGTGCCCACCGGGTCAAGCTGGTGCCCGGCTATGCTGGCCTGCAGCGGCGCAGCGCGGGCAGGCTCCTGGGGAAGGGCTGTGCCTGCCACAGGTGCACACAGGATGCGGTGGCCTCGGAATGGTTTGACAGCCACTACGATGGCAACATCTCCCCAGTCTGGACCAAGGAGAACATGGACCTCCCGCCAGACGTCCAGAGGTGGTGGATGGTGAGTGAGCCCTTGTTCCCTGACCCCCCAGCCGTTCCGCCCTCCAGAACCAGCTGTGCCCCGGCTCGCTCGCCACTCGGCAGCCACGTAGCTCGGCGCCCGGCCCAAGCAGAGCCCAGTCCCTGTGCATCTGCTCTCAGGCATCTCTCAGCCCAGAGGCTGCACTGGTCTGTTCCCTTCCCCGGGACCGGAGCTGCTGGCCGCCCAATTCTAGCCTACAACGTGTCTCTGTGCAAAGGGCCTCCTGGGGTGTCTCCTCCATTATCCCTTGGGGTCTCCAGATCAAACAGGCCCCTTGGGCAGTGAGCTGACCTTATGCTGGGACTGAGCCGACCTCCTAGCTCATGAGGGACTCTCTCAGGCTGAGTGCTGCCTCAGTTACCCCTGGGTTGCCCTGTTGCCATTCCTGGGCCTGGGTGCGCTGGATGGAGGGTGGGATTTGGGGAAGTAGGGGCGCGCCCACGTCTAGCCCATGGAGAGCAGTGTGCTGTAGGGGCTGGTGCACACAGCACAGCCGGGAGTTGGATCCGACCCGCCATGGCCTGCTCCTTGCCAAGTCCCTTACACCAGGCTGACCTGCCAGCACTTGGCACAGCTGTAAAATGACACCCCAGCACGTGCGGCAGCAGAGAACCGGGAGCCCTGGCCCCAAACCCAGTTCTGCTACTGCCTTGCTCTGTAGCCTTAGCTGAGTCACTTTGCTTGCCTCTTTCCCCAGCTGTAAAATGGGGTGAGCATTGCCTGGCCTTGCAGGGAGATGAATGCATGCATGGGGACACCCTGAGAACGTTGGCTCCCCCTGCTCCTAGCATGTGCGGTTGGGAGGATAGACTCCCCGCTGCTCTGGAGGGTGCAGGCATCCAGTCTTGAACTGGGGCCACCAAGCACACAACTGTGCAGCAAGTAAAGATCCCTTCTCCCTGTTACCCTGGCTGGAGAATCTCTGGCATGTTCCTGGGGCAAAACCGCCTTGGTGCTCCTGCACATGACAGGAGCCATGGAAGTACCAGGCTAGACTCTCTGAAGAGCCAAGTGTGATGTCCTGAAACCCATTTAAGATGCCAGGGGCTGCTAGTGGTGGGGGAATCTCTGCAGCTGGAGTTGCCACCTGTACACAGAAAGATTCTCTTCCAGGGGCAAGGCAATGCAAATGTGAAAACAAAGCTTTCTCGATCTTGCCCTGCTGCCAGCAGCCATCCTCATGCTGAGGGCTGTGTGCCACAGGCAATTTGAGGACCATTAGTGCATATGCATATTATTGGGCTGCATTAGTAAGAGCATTGCCAGTAGATCACAGGAAGTGATTATTCCCCTCTATTCGGCATCATTGAGGCCACATTTGGAGCATTGTGTCCAGTTTTGGGCCCCCCACTACAGGAAGGATGTGGACAAATTGAAAGAGTCCATCGGAGAGCAATGAAAATGATTAGGGGGCTGGAGCACAAGACTTATGAGAAGAGGCTGAGGGAACTAGGCTTGTTTTGTCTGCAAAAGAGAAGAATGAGGGGGGATTTGATAGCAGCCTTTAACTACCTGAAAGGGTGTTCCACGGAGGATGGAGCTAGGCTGTTTTCAGTGGTGGCAGATGACAGAACAAGGAGCAACGGTCTCAAGTTGCAGTGGGGGAGGTCTAGGTTGGACATTAGGAAAAAGTTTTTCCCTAGGAGGGTGGTGAAGCATTGGAATGGGTTACCTGGGGAGGTGGTGGCATCTCCATCTTTAGAGGTTTTTAAGCTGAGGTTTGACAAAACCCTCGCCGGGATGATTTAGCTGAGGTTCTTCCTGCTTTGAGCGTGGGTTGGACTAGATCCCTCCTGAGGTCCCTTCCAACCCTCATCATCTAGGGTTCTAGAATCATGGCACTTAGATGCCTTGGTTCTGATTTT
Source organism: Mesoclemmys tuberculata (assembly GCA_007922155.1). NCBI lineage: Eukaryota > Metazoa > Chordata > Testudines > Chelidae > Mesoclemmys > Mesoclemmys tuberculata. The sequence goes on along the minus strand of ML675726.1, from coordinate 1,043,637 downwards.
GAGGCCAGCTTTCCATCTCACGTTCACACTGCATCTGCCATGGTGGGGGGAAGGAGCTGCCAAGAGCCAGCCTGCACTGCTCTCATTCTTCCAGAGGTGCCTGACGCACATTGTCGCTGCTGAGTTGTGGGTGCTCAGTGCTTCTGGAACCAGGGCCAGCCCCACTTGCCGTGGGGCCCGGCAGCTACACTTGCTTCAGACGGAAGTAGGTTTCAGCCTCCTGTACCAAGGCCTGGCTGCCGTCTGGGAACTGGCTGGCTTGTTTTGTTAGGGTGACTGGGTCTCTCTGAACTGCAACAGCAGCCTCTCCTGCTAGGCCTTGCCCCATTCGCCTGCGATGTGCAGAACCCCAGAAGGTCTGTGTTCCTGCTGTTTGCATCAGCTAGGGTCTTTGCTGCTTGGGCAACGTTGGCCCATACTGGGGGACCCATCCCACCTCTGCTAGCAGGGCCTTTAGCTGATACACCAGAACTAGTGGCAGAGAGGTGGCCTCTGGCATGCTAAATAGCTCTGCTGCAGCTGGCCAGCGAGCTCTCTCTGCCTGGGTGCTTGTGGCCATTGCTGACTCATGCTGTGGGGCTGTGTGGCAGAGCAGCTGCCATTGCTTTGCCACAGCCTTGGCTGACACAACGGCCAACAGAGGGGCTCAGATGGCACAGAAGGCAAGTCTTACTCTGCTCCCATCCTTGGGATCTCCCCAGTCCTTTCTGGGAGGCCTGGAGAACCCCTTTGCTCTCCACCCCCTCGCCCCCCCATCAGTTGTGATGGTGCGAGGGTTATAGCTACACCACAAGTGTTATGGCTACGGCCTGTCACAGTGGCTCTTTTCTAACAGTGAGCCCAATGCTTGCTCCGGGCCCCAAGAGCCCTGCTCGAGGGGTGGCATGGTTAAAAGAAGGCGCGGGTAAACAACCCTGAGCTCCACATACCTGTGCCTTTGCCACTGCCCTGAATTTGCGCTTGGCTAACGGGTAGCGCTGGGTGACATTTTTCAGCTAAATGGCTTATTTGCCACTGAAAATGGCAGTTTGGGGCTGACCCGAAGCATGGGTGAATTCCTGCCGAGTCCACGGAATAGCTTCCCCCAAGCTGGGGCAGCCTGAACGTTTCAGCAAGGGTGAAACGTTTCCCTTCACCCTCACGTTTAGGTTCAACTTTCAGGCATTTCACCAACAGCAAGCAAGGTTCACAAAATGGCCGGGGGAGGGGCCCTATGGGTAGGGGACTCATCGGGGGGCAGGGGGAATATGGGTTCAAGTCCCCCCTCTGCCTGAAGTGGAGAAGGACTTTGAGATTGGGCCTTACCACTGCAGTAGGGTATCCTGGCCGCTGGGCGACTCTGGTAGGGAGCTTCCTCAATCTCTCCTGCACAAGCTGTTCCACTGTGTGTAAATAATTAGTCACTGGAGCAGGGACTTGAATTTTGGTGTCCTACATCCAGGGCGAGTGCTTGAATCCCCTGGACTGTAGAGTCATGCATCCTCACTCTTTCCCTGGCACAGCTGGATTGTTCCTTCTAAGTTTAGGTTAGCACTGAGCCCCTTCGCTCCATCCCGTGTCTCCTGTGCTGCGGGCAGGGACTTGGGAGCAGTTCTTCACCCCAGCCCACCAGTGGTTCCGGCCTGTGCTGGACTCGCAGCGATGCCAGGCAGTGCCCAGAGCACCGCTAACTGGACATCAGAGCGTCACAGTGTCTCCCCACTGCCCCAGTGTTGGGGCTGCCTGGCTGAGCACCCCGAACAACTGGGGACTGTCCATGGGGCGCAGGCTGGAGGCGCAGGCTGCAGCAGCTGGATCTAGCCATGGAGAAGGCGCATCGAGCTGTTTAAATATTGATGGCTGCCCTTATGGGGGAGAGCAGGAGGGGGACACAGTTGCTAGCTGCAGTCAGACCCAGACTAGCTGGGCCTGTAAGCTGTCACCATCCAAGGGGTCTGCAGTGGCTGTTATAAAAGAAGCTGATGCTCTCAGGCCAGGCCCGTGGGTGGGGAGCTTAGGAGAAGGAAGAGGTTCTGCCCTGCCCCGTTGGCTGACGCAACAGCACATTTAAGCCCTGCCTGGTGGGGACAAGGAGGGAGTAGCGTGGTGTCTTCAAGCCAGCAGTCTCTGACTCTTAGCAGCTGGCTGCATTCACCAGGCTGCCCTTTCACCTCCCTTTCTGTAACCTGCTGCCTTTGGCTGCTCTGCAGAATAAAGCTGGTGCTTCATATGAGATGCTCTCAGGGCAGCGTGGACCGAAATCTGCATCTCGGACCTGCGAGGACTCCCATCCCCGCAGTACCTGAGCCCCTCCTTGACACCCCAGGGAAGCACTACCCCATTTTAAAATGGACACCTACAGCATAGGGACAGAGATTAAGGATTTGGCCAGAGTCATCTCGGGAGTCTGTGGCAGAGCCAGGGATCCAGCCCCAGATGTGCAGAGTCTCAGCCTCGTGCTCCATCCATTAGGCCCCCCTGCGCGAGGGTGGTTTTAAGAAGCTTGGGCCCGACTCCGCTTTCGTGCGGGTATCATTCATAATAAGGAAGTCAGTGGCAGTAGAAGCAGAGTGAATGAGAACTGGGCCCCCTCATCATCTGACTTGTCTCTGAATCGCCCGGCCCGCGGCTGACACTCCGCAAGCCGTCCTCCTTGGCACTCTTCCGGCTGGCTGGCAACGGGCATCCTTCGATCGTCCCCTGCCGTGCTGGTGTGAAAGAGGCAGGCGAGGCAATGCACTGGAAATGAGGGCAAGACTGTTAGGTCAGTTCTGCTGTCCAAGCTCGGATAGAACTGCAAGGAGATGGCCTTAGAGACCAGGAGGAGACCTGCCGTGGGGGCACATTATTCCAGGGCTGCCCGTGTGCACCGTGGGGTCCCTGCAATTGCTGCAGATGGAACATTGACTAGATGGCGTGGGGTGTGATCCAGCTGACAGTTCTGTTTTCCTTCCCAAGTTACTAAGCCAAAATGGTGTAAATACCACTGGGAAGGAAACTGCATTGTTAAAAATGCAAATGATTTGAAACCTGAGCTCGCTGGTGCTCCGAGCTGCATTCGTCTCCAAAGGCTCCCGATGCAAGGCAAAGCGTTCTAGTCTGTTCAAAGCACTAAGAGACCCAAACTGCACATCACCTCAGCCAGGAGCACATCCCCAGCTGCCCTAGTGCAAGAGAGACCTGAACGGGAGTAGCAGGAGCTGTGTGCCAACTCCTGCAGCTTGTTACCCAGACGGGGCTTTGACCCGAGGCAGCGTGAGTCGTTTCCTCTGGGCTATTTACAGTCTGTGCCCTCTGGGATGGTGCAACAAATCCTGCCTAAGGCTAAAGCTGTGTTTCAGATAGGCCTGTCTGCGTGGCCCAGACTGAAAGTATGTCGCTGGTCCTTTAACATCTTGCCCCTTCCTTCTTCCTCCGATTTCCCCCGTCACTGGGTCTCCGGTCCTATCCCTGGAGCACTGTTCACGCTGCTCGGGTGCCTGCAGGAGCTTGCTGCAGGAGCATCTGTGCTCACTGCCCCAGGAGCGGCTGGCGGTCGGAGGCCAGTGGGAGCAGTGGGAGCTGTACCTAACATGAGGACTGTCTAGCCCAAGTGGGCAGCTGGGGCTTGGGTGCCGTGAGGGTGGGTGCCGCAGGACACCCCTATAGACTTTTGTCCTGGCCTAATGCCTTGCTGGCCCTCGTGTGTCTGTGCAGATGCTGCAGCCCCAGTTCAAGTACCACAACATCAATGACGTTCTGGGCAAGCTCTTCCAGATCGTGCCTGGCGAGAACCCCTACAGCTCCCGCGACCCTTGGAAGTGCCACCGCTGTGCAGTGGTGGGCAACTCGGGCAACTTGTGCGGCTCTGGCTACGGGCAGGAGATTGACGGGCACGACTTCGTCATGAGGTGGGTGGCTGGTGCCGCTGCGAAGGGCATGGCTGGCTCTTGTTGCCAGGGGCGGGGATCTGAGGATGGAGGTGCCATACTGCGGTCTCAGCGCTGGGCTAGCTGGCGCTTCGGATAATGGCCAAGCAAATGAGGCGGAAGCGCCTTGTCGCAGGCTCCGCATGCACACGCTGCTGTGCTGCTGCAGCCGGTGCCGTGTCAGATCGCAGCCTCTCTGGGTACGTCTACACTGTATGCTAAGCCCAGGCTGTGACTCAAGTTTGAGCCTACACCCCTTCCGTCCACACGCAAACTAGTGAGAGTTGGGTCAACAAGGGCTCATAGGACCCTGCTAGGGGGCAGGGTCGGAGCCACATCCTGCTGTGAGTCGGATCCAAGCCCTACCATTTTGCAGTGTGGATGCAGCTCAAGCTGCAGGACCTGGTGCGTACGGACGCATTAGCAGCTGAAGAACCCATGTCCAGCAGCTGTAAGCCCAGATTCACAATGCAGAGTGAACACTCAAGCATGGGCTTGGAAACATCAGGTCAACAAGCCTAGGTCCCACAGACCTGGATTTCCAGTGCCGTGTAGACACACCCTCCAAGGCCCAAGTGGGACAGTGGACACAAGGGAAGGTGACTGCTCGCTGCTCAGGGCTTCCTAGCTCCCCATGTCACTCTCAGCCCAAATGGGAGGCTCAAGCTATGTCCTTGGACGCTTCAGTAAATAGGGAGAGGGGGAAACAATCTCTCCATTTTTTTAAAGACCGTTTTGCACTGATAATTGAAACAGCTGAACTGTAAAATCTCTATGTACCCGACTTCCCTGTGCTCTGCCCCCAATGGCCAGGGTGGGAAGGCCAGTGCAGGCACAAGGAAGGAAGAGTCTGCTGCTTGCAAGCTGCAGTGTGTGGTATTGCTGGTACCCAGGGTCAGAGACTCCAAGACATGCTCTGGTTCCAGCACAAACTGAGCTGGGTGCGGAAATTGTCAGCGGAGCTACCCTGGCCAGGGCACTGCCTGATGTGCTCTTCTGGCCCGCACAGCTATAGACTCATAGACTCATAGGTCAGAAGGGACCAATATGATC
>ML675726.1:1004233-1028697 GCA_007922155.1 Mesoclemmys tuberculata | reverse complement strand
GCAGCCGCGACTTAAAGTAATTCCAGGCCTCCTCCACATTTAAATCTGATTTGCTCAAGGTCCCACAGCAGGGCAATGGCAGAGCCAGGAATAGAGCCCAGGGGGAATCCCTGGCTTTAACAAGCCGCATGCCCGTTTGGTGTCGGGTGCATGTTTGCTGGAGAGCAGTCCCTTTTCTGCCTGTTGCACTGCTGCCATGCACCGCGGTGTAGTGTTACAGTGAAGGGCTGGCTGCTCAGAAGTGCCAAGCACCTGAAACGCTGGCTGACGTTTGAAGGGTGTTTCGCATGGCTGCAGCGTGGGCCCTGGCTGCGTGGCAGAGCGGCGCAGTTGTGGGTGTGCTGGCTTGGGGCAGTGCGGTTCTGAACCCTGCAGGACTGTAGCTGGGATTTCTATTTAAAAAAAAAAAAAATCCAGCTGATCTGTGCTAATGACGTGGAGGTCACGAGACCCTTGCTCTCTCTGCAGAATGAACCAGGCCCCCACAGTGGGATTCGAAGCCGATGTCGGGAGAAGGACCACCCATCACTTCATGTACCCAGAGAGTGCCAAGAACCTGCCCGCCAATGTCAGCTTCGTGCTGGTGCCCTTCAAAGCCCTGGACCTGCTGTGGATCGCAAGTGCCCTGTCGACTGGGCAGATCAGATTGTGAGTAGCCAGCGAGGCTGTGGGAACAAACGCGCCTACCCAGCCTTCGGCCGACAAGCTCGGTGACACTGTGCCAGCCCCTCTGGTGCTGCTCAGGGGAAACGGAGACTGTCCCGATTGGGCTGCTGGCTCCCAGTGCAGGGCCAGTGATGAACAGAAGCGGTCAGCTTGTGATGGCTGTTCGCCTGCTTCTGCTAGGAGTCTGGTCCTGCACCCCTGAAATCCAGCAGGGAATGGTTGAAGGATCGGTTCCTAAATAAGCCACTTTTTTCCATCTCTCCTGGGTACTCAGAGGTGTGCAGGGAGCTCCACAAGGAGCAACCCCTTGAGGGGGGAGAGGAGACTAGCCAGTCGGACATAGCACTGCGGAAGCTTGCTGTGCTCCGCCTGAGCTGGGGCTGCTCCGTGCATGAGGCGGGGGCTTAGACCGTCAAGGCTGCGCAGCTAGTCGCTTTCACCAGCCCTGGACTCTCTTGGAAGGCAGGGGAGCGGAGTGGGCGAGAGCCGGTGCTTTGACTCGGACCCGTGGATGGGAATGGAGAGAATTACAGCGCTGGGACGCCAGTTCCACTGGGCGATGGAAACATGCAGTCCCTTAATGCCTCCTGTGCGAGGGCGCCCTGGTGAGATGCTCTGAGCAGCAGTTCTCCCACTGGGGGCTTGTCTGTCCCCAGCAAGCTTGTTTTGTGTTGTCGATCAGGCTTCGAGCAGAGCGGGCACCAGCCAGTGCTGCCCTAATCCCTGCCCCCTTCCCCTTGCAGATGGCCTCACGCCCGTGCCCCAGACTGAACGGGCGTCACTCCTGAGGCAGGGAGAGAGGGATCGCCTGCATCCTCCAGGGAACAGGCTTGGCGCTGCTGCCTGCCTGAGCTAGTTAACCCTCACAAGGGCACCTCCCTCTAACTCTTTCCCATAACCCTAAAGTGAGCCGCCATTGCCAGGCTGACGAAAGGAAAGTGTGGCGGGAACGCTGATTCTCTCTGGGCCCCTTTCCCCATCGGTCTCCCCACAGCAGGCTCCGTCTGCTGGGTAGTGAAGGAGGAGTGCCTTGGCAGTTCCCCCTCCCCACAGTGCGGCAAGAGACCATGGCGGGCCCCGATTGCTGTTTGGAAGGGGCCAGTACCTCAGGCATGTCTGTAACCTGAAGCACTTGAGCATTGCTACTGAAGTCAGTGGGACCAGGCACGTGTTGCAGTAGCCTCCTGAATTGGGACCCAAGTGACTCACTTCTGCCATTAATTGTGTGTCTCCTCTCATGTACCTCTGGGAGTACGGAGAGGTCTTCCCGGGGGCACAGCAACTCATCTAGATCAGTGTTTCTCAACCCAGGGGTTGCAGCCCCTAGGGGAATCGGGACAGGTTTGGGGGGGTCATAAGTGCATGGTTAGGGGGTGGCAAGCAGGGCAATTGCCCTGGGCCCCGCACCACAGAGGACCCCACGAAGCTAAGTTACATGCTTCAGCCACACCACCTGTGGGTCAGACCTTAGGCTAGGCTCATGGGTGAGGAACGGGCTCAGTATCAGTGAAATGCCAGCACAGCCGTTCTCTTCCAGTTGCTGTACTGGAGAAGGGCGTTGTGGTGGTGAGAGAGCCAGCCCTTGTTCAGTAGCTGCCGCTTTGGCGGGTCTCGCTCTGATTTGATAAGCCAGTCGTTTTTAAGGGAGGTGGAAGCTGGGGTGAGCGAGACAAATCGGCCCCTGAAAAGGGGCTCTGGCGTCTGGAAAGGCGCTAATGATAACGCCTCATGTGGCCTTGTGGAGCTCTCTGTGACCTGGGAGATAACCTGCCTCTCTGCTATTCCAGCACATACGCGCCCGTGAAGCCCTTTCTTCGCGTGGACAAGGAGAAGGTAAGACTGGTTCCAGGCTCCCTGTCCTAGCCCCGTCCTGATGGTAGGGGGTTGCAGAGCACCCTGCTTGCCATCCCGCTGGTTGGCAAAACCCCTGCTATTGGTCTCCTTGGGATTGTTTCCCTTGGCTCTTCAGCACTGACAGCCCAAGCAACCGTTCCAGCCCTGACCGGGAAATGAACTTCTTTGTCCAACGGCTTCATCCCTAGTGCAGACAAGGCTGCGTGGGCCCCAGGGTAGTTAGATGTCAGTGGGCGTTGATGTATCTTCACAGCAAGAGGTATCGTGAATTTCTCAGACTCTTTGCTTCTTGGTTCGCCTTCTTCCAAAGGTTGTGCCATGTGATGCTGGTCCCACAGCTGATCCTGCATTCAGTCTTGTTCCTCTGAGCAGGTCAGTAGTGAGAGAGCACACCAGATGCCTGCAGAAACTAAGAAATGTCAGGCTGACTTGGCAATGCACAAATTAGAAGATTGGTTCCGACCATCAGAGGAGGGAAACTCTAGGACAGCCTCCCAGTACGGGGAGTGGAGGCAGAGAGCTTAATGAAGATGGAGCATGAGAAGTTTTATGGGAGAGGGATGATGTGATGGGGTGGCCAGCGATAGCAGGGGTAGGAGTTTCCCTTCTGGCCTGTGTTCCTGTGATCTGGGGGTCTGGTAATGTTGTGAAGTAGCAAGTGTGTTTGCAAAGTGCAGGAGCCACTGCAGCTCTGGTGCATGTACAGAACCCACAAAGGCTCGTGAGTTCACTGGTGAGCCAATCGTATGTGTGCTGCTCCCCTCCCTATCTTTAGTCCTGGGGAACATTTCCATCGCCTGAACTCTGGACCATGACTTTCTTTCAGGTGCAGATCTACAACCCAGCCTTCTTCAAATACATCCACGACCGCTGGACTGAGCACCACGGGCGATACCCCTCCACAGGGATGCTCGTGCTGTTCTTCGCGCTCCATGTTTGCGACGAGGTGGGTTTTGAAAGAGTTGGGAAGGCCCCTGGAGCAGAGCCGCGGATCTGGGGTTTCCCTGTGACATGCCTGCCCACCACCCTGGCAAGGGGCAAACTGTCCAGGGGCCCTGGCCAGTAACACTCACCCTAGCCAGTGGCACACAGCTGGCGCCATGCCTCATGTCCCTACATGGGAACTTGGCATTGCTGCCACTGCACAGCTGCCAGTGGTGAATGTCTCCTGGACAGCGGCTTGCCTTCTATCCTTCTCCAGGGCCCCCACATGGGGGAAAAGGGTACACTTTTCTAGGGCCCAGAGGCCCTAGAGGGCCCTGCTCAGGCTGCAACCCTCATTACCCTGAGGAAAAAATCGAGGCCAAATTGTAGATCATGCCTGAGGATATTTATAGAAACTTATATCCCTGTATCTATGGATCTATTGCCCAGATCTTGCGAGATTTGCTTATTAAATGAAATTTACAAAAAACAACCAACTAATTTTCAGTGAAGTGTGCGTAGCCCTATGGATTTTTTGCACATCGCTAGTGACTGTGGCAGAAGCTGAAAGAAGTTTCAGCAAGCTAGCACTCATCCAAAACTGCAGGTGTTCTACAACTGGGCAAGAATGGTTAAGCTGCCTAGCCATCTTGTCTCTTGAGTGTGAACTTGCATGAGAAATGGACTTTGGGGGGCTATTTCATGATTTTGCAATGAAAAAGGCCAGAAAAATAAAGCTTTAAAGTGAATTGGGCTAATTATAAAATGTTTGCAGTCACATTGGTCTATTAGAATAAAAAAATCAAGACATTGACAGGATATAAGACCTTTATAATTTCCAAAAAGTTACAAAATAGTCAGCAAACTTGTCGGACTCTCAGGCTGGGTGTTTATGTTAAACAAAAACAGCAAAGGGGGGCATTTTTCAGAAATGTAGAATATGTAATAGTAATTCCAGAATTCAAACCTTTTTTGTGGCTCATAAGATTGTCTGAATGGGATGAGGGATTGTGATATGTGTGTGGGAGGGGACCCGTGTTATAAGTTTGTACTGGGCCCAAAAAGATTATGCTCTTGCTGAAATGGCCTGAAAAAAGCCAGTCCAAGTTCTGTATTGGACTTACAGGCTTCCTGCCTCTGGGCAAAGCAACTGCTCCCTCTGGGTGTGGTGGTGATTTGCCATGAGTTGCAGCAGGGCAACTTACTCAGGCTTGGCTTTGCCCTTGTAAGGGTTCTGCTTTGCAGCGTGGACTCCAGTAGTGCCTCCCTTTAGAAACAATTCATTTAGGCAAAATGCAGCTGAAAGCTGTCGTGTTTCAGAGATCCCAAGGTCAGAAGGGGCCACTGTGATCTAGTCTGACTTCCTGCATGATCCAGGCCAGAGACCTTTTCCCCCAAAGGGTTACATAACACAGTGGTGTCCATAAACTGTGATCCAGCCAAGAGAGCCCTTCCTTCCAGCCCGTACCACTGACACGCCACACCCAACTAAAGAATGAGGCCGTGCTTTTGACCTGCCTAGCGCGTCAGGAGTCACGCAGACTTTAAACTGGAGTAAAGAGGTTGCTTGTGGGATCAACTGTCTGTCTGTACTGTCTGTACTGTCTGTCTGTCTGTCTGTACTGCACACAGACTTATGACGCCCAGTGCCTTGGTTTCAGACGGATGCACAGAAGGGGTTCCCTGGGTAGATTGTTGTGATGTACCGTGTTACACCAGAGTACAGGATTTCCCATGTTGGGTCAGACCTGATGTGTCAGAGGAGGCAGAAACACCCAGAATGCACCTTCCTGCCCCTTGTCACAATCTGCTTTATACCCAGAAGCAGCATCTCAGCCTGTTTCGCTCTGATGCTCTCGATGTGACTGGTGTCCCCCTTCCCCCCCTCTGGCTGTAGGTGAATGTCTTTGGATTTGGGGCAGATAGCCGAGGCAACTGGCACCACTACTGGGAGAACAATCGCTACGCAGGGGAGTTCCGGAAGACGGGGGTGCACGATGCGGACTTTGAGGCCCACATCATCGACATGCTGGCGAAAACCAGCAAGGTCAAGGTTTACCGTGGCAACTGACTCCATCCTCTAGCTTTCATTTCAGAATCAGGTTTCAAGAGACCGGGTGATTGTCAGTGGCCTTGCTGTGACAGATCCCCGCCCAATCACAATGAGCTACAGGGCTCAGTCTGTGACCCCACCTGACCAATGGAATGGCCAAGTGGCGTACTTGGTCCTGCCAATCAATCATGCTTCAAGAGAAAAGGAGACTTCTTTTTGTTTAAAAGTTTCAGATGAAAAGGATTTGCGAACAAAGACGGCCCCGGTTCATATTGGAAGTTTCTGGCCCGGTTCGCCTCACCGTCAAACCAAATGCTGCTCTTTTTAAAAAACAAAAAACAAAACAAAACAAAATAATGATTATTTCAGAGCCAAGCCAGCCAATCGCCTCCACAGGCTGAAGGCAAAGCTGCATGTTTCAGCCACTCTGGTTATTTTTCCATTGGCTCCGTCTCCCAGTGCAATCAGACTAGCCTGTGAGCCTCAGCCCCAACTGGCCATATGGAGCAGGGTGTTTTTTACTCAAGCCGCCGCGAACTCTTTAGAACCAGCGTGGCAACCCCCGGGTAAAGGCCTCCTTTTTTAACGCTCTTTGATAATGGCAATTGCTCTGTCCACCTCCCTTTGCTTTGTGCAAGCAGGGCTGACATGCTGAGCAGACGATCAGTCCCTTTGGGGCATGGGCACAATCATTTTGACAGGGAAAGGTCCGACGGGGTGGGCTGGAGGAGCAGAGGACAGGACGCAAGATGGGGCTTGGCTTTTTGACAGCCAGCTGGAGCCAAACATTAGGAATGGAGCCTGCTGAGGAGATCTCTTGCTAAGCAGAGGACTTTAAAGCCCTTGGAAACGTCGAGAGGGGAGACTGCCCTGGTGCAGAAGCAGCATCTGGGTGCTCCGGGTGTGGGGTCTTGGCAGACTCAAAGTTCTGAAACTGGCCAGTGGTTAAAGCTGGCTGGGTGCTAGTCCCAGTGGGTAGGAGGAGTGGAGAGGAGGGAGAATCTCCATTTAAAGCCTGGTGTCTGCTTTTATTCCTGGGAGAGGACAGTGTCTAGTTCTAGGGCTGACTAAGATGACCATGTCAAAGGCAGCTAAGAAATCTGTAGAACCTGGGGCTTCGACCCCTTCCCTGTCCCCATCTTCATCCCATTTGGGTTTGGAGAGGGAAGGGGGGATTCTCTGATCTAGAACCATAAGGCATTTCTTCACCCTACCTCCTTAACCCAGTCCCTCCCCCACAAATCTTGTTCTCGTGGAAGATAAAATGGAGCCAACAACAACAAGCAGCCCTTGTAGGAATGCTGCTTTCTTGCAAAGGCAACTTATGCTGCAAGGGAAGTGATGGCCCGTGGCTGGGTAAGCTCCTGCTTTTCTATGTTCATTGCAAATTGTCCAGCTCATCCTTGCGTCTGAATGGAGCTGTGGTGTAGCAACTAGCCAGTTAGCTGAAAGTCACCAGGCTGTGGCAAATGGACTGTACCGGCAGGGTGACGGGGAGCTTATCTCACAGCTGCTGTTATGGGCAGAGACTCTCCTCTCTTTCAATGGCTGCTTCTCAGTATTTTGGATGCTGTGGCAGCTAGTGAGAGTTGGCCAGTGGGCATCAAAGGAATCCTTGAGAGGGAGTGGGTGGGGAGCCGGGAGGATGGATTTGTAGAGAACTTGCCAGGAAGGCAGCAGATGAAAGATCTCTGAATCAAGCTAAGGAGCGTCCTTGATGAAGAGCACAGTGTTAGTGCTTGGGCTGGGAGTACTTCCGCACGCCAGATGAAGAGAAAAGTCGGTTTCCTTTCTCTTGTTAGATGAAAGAGCAAATTGTGTAATATTTAGAAATACGGTGAATGAAGTGCGTGTTTAAAAATGGAAAACGAAATCTAGAAGGCCCAAGCCTGAGGTGCTTGCTTCATTTGGAATCATCAAGGACCTCTCAGATTTGTCCCGTGCGTGTACTAATGGCCTTTGGGCAGGAGATTGAGTTAAGGGTCATGACGAAGGCTTCTCTGAAATCTTATAACCACTGATGCACACTGACTTTCACAGGCCAAGGCCTCTCACACCCTAACTCACCTCGCCCAGGGAGAAGGTTCTGTCCTTCTTGGGCATTCATTTGAGCTTGAATTGGACCATGCCACTAGCTTGGAGCCCAACCTAAGCCATCTAAACCAGTCCCTGCTTTGCACTGAGAACTGTGCCTTTGTGGGGTTTAAATCTACAGACACAGTCAAGTGAGAGCTCCTGGCCTAACGGCAGGATGCAAAGAGAGAGTGAAATACCCACGTCCAACTACAGAGGTGGCTTCCCTGTTTGTTTGGGGGATTGGTCCAAACTGGGGGTGGTCCACTAGGGAGCAAAACCTGCAGCTATGCAACATTATCAAAGGTATTAGCGGGCTTTGGAAATTGAAGGAGAATGGCTTCTTCTTTTTCAGTTGGTTGGGTTTTTCAGGTCGGTATCTGATGGACTAAAAATGCAATTATGCCAAACAGTATTGAATGGAATAATTTATTCCATTTTGTATCATAGTTGGGTTGTGTGCTATGGGGAGACGTAGCGCCCATAGCAGCCCAATCTCCTTGTTGCAATAGTTTATTTAAAGAAATCATGATGGGGGAAGGGAGTTCTTCTTTGGGGGGGGGGTAAATTTTGACTTTTCTGTATAGCAATCTCTCCCGTTTTGGGTTTTGTTCCTTGGGCCTATTATAGCAGCCAAATGACTGGCTCTTGTTTTCTGTCTACAGACCTCTAAGGAAATGAGGTGGGTGGAGGTCTGAGGTTGTTTTTTAAAGCTAAAGGTTCTGCTTGTGATGTCATGCAATCACACAACCTGCTTGCCAAGCAATCATTTTGGATAATCCAGGACGAAATAGGGAACTCCACAAGAAGTGACTTTCTGAGTCTTGTAATAACATATTGGAAACCAAAAGTCAGCAAGTCATTGCATTCTTGGGTGTTTGATAGGACAGCGGAACCTGTGCTCGTTCTGCACCCCTCTCTTCCTAGGAAGCAGGGGAGGGAGATGTGATTTAGTTCAAGCCCAGTCTCAGCTATCTATTTTTAGAAGGGAGAAAAAAAAAACCATGAGCAACAAAGAGTGCCTTGAATCACATCTGTCTGTTACACTGGACTCCACTCACTGACCACGCTGCGGCTGGGTTCATGAATCATGCCGGGGTGTCGATGTTGTCTGCTTTAAGTAGCAGTCTTGGCTGCTTTCTTCACTGTTTCCATGCTGCCACGTTAAAGACCAATCTGAGTGAGGTGCTGGTGTTAGCTGAAAAATGCCACTAGTGGGGAGAACAGAAAAGCTGCCAGATGCCATCTTTTCTGGAGATGCTGCTGGATTCCAAACCTGCTGCCGCTGTCGGCTCCGGCTGGTGCAACGGGATGGGGGAAGCACCTGATTAAAACTCCAATTGCTGTTTTTGGCTGGGCGAGTCTCATTCCCGGCTGATGGGCAGAGGCGGGACTGGCCTGACAATCAAGGAGTGACAGGCTGTCTGGAATCTTAAGAGCCAATCTGGTGCCTTGGTCTCCTACAGAGCACCCTCCCCAAAGTTCGGTGGGTATTGCATTCTCCTAATGCTGGGTGAGTGATTCTGTTTTCCAGCTAACTCCACCTCTGTTTCTTGGGGAACAATCTTTAGTTCACCCTGCTACAAGGACTTGCTAATGCTTTTTTCCTTGGCAGCCTGGCCAACGAAAATGCTTGCACCTAACCGCACAGAAGTGGGAACGTGGGGTGCGCTGTCTACAAATACCATGGTACTGTACATAGAGGGAACTACGCAGAGGCTATAGGCAAGGCTATTGGCACTGATTAGAGATGGAGAGGAGACGAGTGGAACTAGCTGGACCCAACTGAGGCTGTCCCAGATTATCATCTCCATCACCCTCCAGACACTTCAGAAATAGCCTGCATGTAGAGCTGGGGCTGCCCATGAATCAAGGGGCGGCCCAAGACGCGCTGGCTGCCACAGGCAGGAGGTTTGCCGAGTCAGGGCTGGAGGTGCTGATTCCAGAGTCGTCCTGCACATGCTCAGTTTCATGCACTGGGCATTTCCATTCGAATCAGGAGAGGGCTAATCACGTGCGTCTCTGGGGGATTTGGCCCTAGAATGCCGCCACCCGGAGAAATTGACAATTCCTCTACAGGGCACCCATGGGTCCTTTAGTACCCTGCTGAGTTTATGGTCCTTCCAGATGCCTTTCACTGGAGGGGCTGCTGGTAAAGGTGACTCAGGCATGATCCAGCTCAGTCATCAGCCACCCCTCCCGTAAACCAGGCCTAAAAGCAACTTGGCAGCCTTCCCCCGAGCCTGACGGCCACATCTGGGTATGACATTGTATGGCGGGCCACGTGGTGGGAGAGGGGGCGGGGTGGTGCTGGAAGGGGGAGCAGCTGCCGTGCTCCAGCCAGGGTGCTGCTGGGCCCATAGGGTGGTGCTGCTGGGCCCATGTGGTGGGAGAAGGGAGGGGGGAATGGGTGGGACTGGGAGGGGGAGCGGCACTGCGCTCTGGCCAGGCCCAGCTGGAGGGCCTGATGAAAAGCTCAAATGGGCCATATATGGCCCGCAGGCCGTAGTTTGCCCACCCCTGCCATAGCCTCTGTGTACTTTGCTACTACTACACACGACTGTCTTAAAACAACTTATTTTAGTTGTTAAAAGGATTCATCCGAAAAGTTCTGTTCCTCTCCTTCCGTTGTAAGCAGCCTGAACAGCTGTGCCTGCTATCCTCTGCCCTTTTGGTTTTGGTATTATGCGCACTTTTACTGTACTGGGGGGTTGTTTTTGTTTTCTTTCATGTGCCACGATTGGATTTATTTTATGTTCTATTGTACAAAATAAAATCTGTATCTGCTCATTCTCCTGGCGTGTGTATGTGCCTTCGGCCTGCAGTGTTGCATGGGATTTCATCTTCATCTGGAGATGAGCAGTAGCTGGGAGTCACTACAGTCTAATGAGGTAAGATGGTCAGATTGGCCAAAGCCCTGATTTCATTCTAGCCTCCTCCAGCCCATCTGCTGTGTGAGGGCCAGGGACCACTACCTGACCATACCACATACAAAGCATTACGTAGGTTAATTGCTACCCAATATACCTAAGAATCCAATCTCTCAAACTCCTGTCTCACTCACCTAAACCATCCTCTTATCCACTAGGTCGGCCCTTCCAATTCTTGTAATAAACACATACTACTTCAACAATATATAGTATGAGGACTTACTTGTAGGGCTCTGTTCTATTTTGGGATTACTTCCTTTTGAAATGATTACTGCACATTTAACGAATAACATAAATTCAGCAGTAGTCATTCGATAATGTGGTTTCTTTTTACAATGCAAAGTGGACTGATAACTTTATCCAGAATGTAAATGCTATTCAGATCGATAACTTCATTATAAAAGGCAAAGGTGCGAGGGAGGAACTTTGATGCCAGGAATATTTTCTATCAGCAGGCTGTCCAGGACAAATTGAGAGGAAAGAATTAAACTACCATGCCCATCCCAAGAAGCCCTGGGGCAGGGAATGACAGAAAGATGCACAGATCCAGCGGGGAGTTGGGTGTGGGGGATGATAAATGATTGTTACAAAGAAGCGTGCTTTTATCTAAAACTACTTTTGATTGTCTCAAGCATGCACACGCACATGTGCAGTAGCAGTATGTTCAGAGCATTCCAAACATTTACCGAAGTCTGAGATGGTTTTGAGGAATCAGCAACCAGCCTTCAAGAAGCCCTCCTTCCATCCAGTTGCTGGGGAGTTTAGTGCTAGACCCTTGCCCAAAGAAAAGCTTCCTCAGAGTTCTTTATAGATTTTCTCCAGACAAGGCAGATGGCCTATTAGGGGTATTACGAGTTAACAATTTCCCTAGCGACAGCCAATAACAATTCATTATTCTCCTTATCAGCAAAGCAGCTTCAGCAAAAAAAATTACAAATGCAGACACCCTGAATCAAGTTCTCCACATTCCCTTCCCTCCTTCATCCACTCATGAATCTGTCTTTTCACTTTGTCTAGCCCAGTCAGTGAAACTGCAGCCGACAGCTGTTTTGTCTGCTTAAACAAGGCCAGATCGTTTGACTCTGGTGTCCTTGCTGCCAATTTAGGGGGCAGGGGCTAAGTGCACAGGATGGGTGAGAGTGATGTCAAATCCAGTTCTTCGAGTGATTGCTCAGATCCATTCCACTTAGGTGTGTGCGCACCCTCGTGCACGGCTCTCGGAGAACTTTTCTAGCAGCCCCTGCAGGGGCCTGTCCCAGCGCCCCCTGGAGTGCTGCCCTCATATGGCGGTACATATAGTGCTGCCGGCCCCTCCCCTCCTCAGTTCCTTCTTTCCGCTCGTGGCGGCCGGTTGAGAACTACCCCTGCTCTTCAACAGGTTTTTTTCTTGCTCCTAAAAAGTGAGTAGTTAGTTTATTAGTTCACCCTGAACTAAGTTAGTTTGTAGTTAGTTGAGGGTTTTAGTTAGTTTAGGGAGCCTTCGGGCTCGGGGCGCCCCGGCCATGCCGGGTTCGCCAGGCTTCAAGCCATGTGTTAGCTGCAGGAAGGCCTTCTCCGCTAGCGACCCCCATAGCCGTTGTCTGCGGTGTTTGGGGGAAGAGCACCGTAGAGACCGGTGTACCATCTGTAAGTCCTTTAAGCCTCGGACTCAGAAGGAGAGAGAAGTGAGGCTTAGGGCTTTTCTCATGGAGTCCGCATAGAGTCCGGCGTCCGAGCCGTCGCGGACCACTCCGGCACCGAGTGTGTCTTCGGTGTGCAGTGCGCCTCCGGCACCGGGAGCTTCGGTGCCGAAGAAGAAAAAGGGCCACCCACGCTTACAGCACTCCCCCGCACCGCAGGAGCGGCCAGGGTCGAGCTCGGAGGTGGTACTCCTGACTGACGTGCCGCCGACCCCTGCTCCGGCACTGGCCCTGGCACCGGCACCCACCAGGGAGGTTCCCCCAACTCCTGGGAGTGGGAGACCCCCTGTGCAGGACCCTTCGACACCAGAGGCGTTCGAGGCGGCACAGGCCTTGTTGGCTTTGCCCACGCCTCTGGCACTCTCGTCGGAGAGAGTCAGGGCCTGTGTCCCGAGGGGTGGGCGGCCCCGGCACCGGAGGATCGGCTGCCCACCACCCGACGCCGGAGAGTTGAGCTGGGAAGCTCCTCTCCATCCTCGTCTTCAGACGACGTGTCGCGGCACTGATCCCGGCACCGCTCCAGGTCCCGGCACCACTCCACGTTGCGGCACCGTTCTTTGCTGCCTAGTTCCAGTCCGGCACCAAGATGGCGCTCTCGGCACCGCTCCCCAGCATCGCGGAAGAGACGGCGGAAATCATCCCTGTCCCGGTACCGGTCCTCATCATCTTCGGCTTTGCCTCGTCGGCACTGTAGGCGACAGCGTTCCTTGGGATCATCACACAGCGAGTGCCGGAGCGTTTCCTCCCGGCGTCATTGCCCCCATCGCTCTCCTGGCTCGGGATCCCGGACCCGACGTCAGGAGCAGGTACTGTTGCCGGCACCGCAGACGACACCGGCACCGCAGCCAGCACCAGCACCGTAGCCAGGGTTTTAACCGGTACCGGCACCGACTGTTGCGGCACCGGTGCCACCTCTGAGTTGGCCCCAGGGACCCTGGCAGTGGCCAATGTGGGCCCAGTGGGCGGCTCAAATGGGGCAGGGAACTATGTCGGCCCCTGCCTCTGTCACCCAGGTACAGCAGGCACCTTCGGTGCAGGAGGGTGACTGCTCCTCTGGGGAAGAGGAGGAGGAGGACCCTGGGGAAGGCCCCTCTTCTGGACCCCGCCACCCATCCTATTCGTCGTCTCCTGATGAGGCGGCGGTAAGGGACCAAGGGGCCCCGCTCATTGACTTCAGGGCTCACCAGGAGCTCCTGAAGCGGGTGGCCTCAAACCTTGGCCTGGAGGTCAAGGTTCTAGAGGAAGAGGTGGACCCCCTCTTCGGGCGTGTGGGGACGCAAGGACCGTCAAGGGTAGCCCTCCCGGTCCACGAAAGGGTCCTACGCCTGGCTAAGGCAGTCTGGCAGACCCCTGCCTCGGTTGCCCCCGCTTCTAAGGGCACTGAGAGAAAGTATTACGTGCCGGCCGAGGGGCACGAATACTTGTATGCACACCCTGCCGCAGGTACTTTGGTGGTAGATGCTGCCAATCAGAAAGACAGGCAGGGTGCTCAGAGCGCCTCCCCTAAGAACAAGGAGGGCAGGAGGTTAGACCTGTTTGGCAGGAAGGTCTACTCCACAGGGGCGCTCCAGCTTAGGGTAGCCAACCATCAGGCTCTCCTCGGCAGGTACAATCTTAATCTATGGGACTCTTTAAAAAGGTTTTCAGAGTCCCTGCCTCCGGACCAGGCTGCAGACTTTGCTATAGTCCTGGAGGAGGGTTTGACTGTGGCTAGTGCAGCCTTACAAACTGCGTCAGATGCTGCAGGTACGGCCGGCAGGACAATGGCCTCGGCCATCGCCATGCGGCGGGCAGCGTGGCTGCAATCCACGGAAATGTCGCAGGAGGTGCAGCACTCCATCCAGGCCTTTTGATGGAGCCGCCCTCTTTTCGGAGAGGACGGATGAGAAGCTGCACGCCCTGAAAGACTCAAGGGCAACGCTTCGTTCCTTGGTCCTGTACACGCCCCAGGCGGCGAGACTTCAAGCCCATCAGCAGCTGCAGCAGCCGCCACAGCGGCAGCAACCTAGGCCACCGCCTAGCCCTTTCCCCCCCGCAAGGGGCAGGGATAGGAATAGGGGCTCTGGACGGCGCGATCGCCCGGCGTCATCCTCTTCTTCCTTCAAAGGGCCCTCCCAGGGTTCTAAGGGCAAGAGACAGTTTTGACGGTGTCTACGAGGATAGCACCATCTTATGTTCCCTGGGTCGTTCCCCACCTTTTCGGGACAGGCTAAGGTCTTACCTTGGCCTGTGGCGGGAGATAACTTCGGACCGTTGGGTCCTCGACACTGTGCGCTGGGGCTACGCCCTTCAGCTTCTGGCCTCCACTCCCCACCTCCTCCGTCCCTTTTCAGGGACCCCTCTCACGAGCATTTACTCCTACAGGAGGTTCACTCCCTCCTGCTCAAAGGAGCCATAGAAGTGGTTCCACCTCTCGAGGTGGGGAGGGGGTTCTACTCGAGGTACTTCCTCGTCCCCAAGGCCAATGGAGGCCTCAGGCCTATACTGGACCTGCGCAGGCTCAACAGGTTCATAAGAAAGCTGAAGTTCCACATGGTGTCCCTAGCGTCCATCATTCCCGTACTGAACCCAGGGGACTGGTTCACTGCCCTCGACCTGAAGGATGTGTACTTCCACGTCTCCATCCTTCCCGCCCACAGGCGGTTCCTAAGGTTTATGGTAGCTGGTGCCCACTACCAGTTTACGGCCTTGCCCTTTGGCCTGTCTTCTTCCCCCAGAGTGTTCACGAAGTGCATGGCAGTGGTGGCGGCCTTCCTGAGACGCAGGGGGGTCCAAATATTCCCCTACCTGGACAATTGGGTAATAAGGGGCAGGACCAATTCGCAGGTGCGCGAGGCGGTCTCCCTCGTCCAGACCACTTGCCATGCTCTGGGGCTGCTCATAAATGAGCAGCAGTCAACGCTGTGTCCGGTGCAGCGCATAGACTTTATTGGGGTCCACCTAGACTCGGTGCGGGCCAAAGCCTCCCTCCCACGCTCGAGGTTCGAGGCCATGTCGGCGATAATATCGCAACTTCAGAGGTGCCCCACGACAACAGCCAGGCAGTGCCTGCAGCTGTTAGGCCACATGGCCTCGTGTACCTATGTGGTGAGGTTGGCCCGCCTCAGGCTCAGGCCCCGCCAAGGTTGGCTGTCCAAGGTGTACATGCCCAGCAGGCATGCTCTGAACAAGGTGGTAACGGTGCCCCCGACGGTATGGGGGTCACTGAACTGGTGGCTGGACCCCGGGACTGTGTTGGAAGGGATTCCCTTCAGGGCACCCACCCCCTCGGTCACTCTGATCATGGACGCATCAGACCTGGGGTGGGGGGCCCATATCACCGGTGGTCTGACCACGCAGGGACGCTGGTCCCAGGGAGAGACTGCCCTCCACATCAATGTCGAGGAACTGAGGGCAGTCAGACTGGCATGCGAAGTGTTTCGCCACACTTTATTGGGGAGAATGGTGCAGGTGTTAACAGACAATACCACTGCAATGTACTATATCAACCAGCGGGGGGGCACACTCCTCGGTGCTGTGCCAGGAGGCGCTTCGGCTTTGGGACTTGGCGGTGAGGTACAATTTTTGTTTAACTGCCTCTCACCTCCCGGGGGTCAGGAACGACAAGGCGGACCACCTCAGCAGGTCGTTTCTACCCCAACACGACTGGTCGCTCCAGCCGGAGGTGGCGGACAGAATTTTCCGTGAGTGGGGTGTTCCCCATCTGGACCTGTTCGCGTCCGCTTGGAACACGAAATGCCCGAGATTTTGCTCACTCAGGGGTCGCGAGCCGGGCTTCCTTTCAGACACGTTCCTGATCGAATGGACAGGGACTCTCCTGTACGCGTTTCCCCCCTTCCTGCTCTTGCCCGGGGTCCTCTTGAAGATCAAGAGGGACAGAGCGGATGTAATCCTGATCGCCCCAGCGTGGCTGAGGCAGTACTGATTTTGCCTGCTTCAGGACCTGTCGGTCGCTCCCCCGATCGAGCTCCCGAGGAGACCGGACCTGCTCTCCCAGGACAACGGTCGCCTACTGCATCTCAACTTGGACTCCTTGCACCTGACGGCCTGGAGGCTCTCTGGCTGACGGAGGAGGAGAGGTCCAGCGCGTACTGTTGGGAAGCAGGAGGTCCTCCACACAGATCGCCTACAGGGCCAAGTGGAGGAGGTTCACCTGCTGGGCGGAGTCGCGTGGCGTAACCCCCAGTACATCCCCCGTGCAGGCGGTCCTTGACTACCTGCTGCAGCTTAGGCTACAGGGGTTAGCGCTAGCCTCCCTCAGGGTGCACCTAGCGGCCATCTCGGCGTTCCACCAGCCGATGGAGGGGCGGTCCCTGTTCTCCCACCCCATGTCGGTGAGGTTCCTCAGGGGGGTTGAGAGGCTATACCCGCAGGTCCGTGACCCGGTGCCTCCCTGGGATCTGAACCTGGTCCTTGACAGACTGACGGGGCCCCCCTTTGAGCCCTTGGCCACCTGCCCCCTGCTGATTCTGTCCTGGAAGGTGGCCTTTCTCGTGGCCATTACCTCGGAGCCTTGACCTCGGAGCCCCCCTATACCGTGTTCTTCCGGGATAAGGTTCAGCTTAGGCCTCACCCAGCGTTCCTGCCTAAGGTAGTCTCCCGGTTCCATTGTAACCAAGATATTTTCCACCCCGTGTTTTTTCCTAAACCACACGGGTCCGAGGACGAGAGGAGACTACACACCCTCGACGTGAGGAGGGCACTGGCGTTCTATCTGGACAGGACGAGGCCATTCCGAAGGACCACGCAGCTCTTCGTTGCGGTGGCAGACAATGAGGGGTTCCCCGGTGTCCACACAATGCATCGCCAAGTGGATCACCGCCTGCATCCGGCTCTGCTACGAGAGTGCGGGTGTCCAGCTTCCCGGACCGGTGACGGCGCACTCAAGAAGGGCCCAGGCTGCATCGTCGGCCTTCCTGGAAAGGGTCCCCCTGGAAGACATCTGCAGGGCTGCCACCTGGTCTTCTGTGCACACCTTCGCCGCGCACTACGCTGTCGTCCAGCAGTCAAGGGACGATGCGCGCGTGGGCAGGGCCGTGCTGAGGGCAGCTCGCCGTTGACTCCTACCCGCCTCCAGGTATGGCTCGTTAATCACCTAAGTGGAATGCATCTGAGCAACCACTCGAAGGAGAAAACATAGTTACTTACCAGTAACTGTTGTTCTTCGAGATGTGTTGCTCAGATCCATTCCACACCCACCCTCCGTCCCCGCTGTCGGAGTCGGCAGAAAGAAGGGACTGGGGAGGGGAGGGGCTGGCAGCGCCCTATGTACCGCCGCATGAGGGCGGCACTCCAGGGGGCGCTGGGACCGGCCCCTCCAGGGGGCTGCTAGGGAAAAAGTTCTCCGGAGACCGTGCACGAGGGCGCGCACACACCTAAGTGGAATGGATATGAGCAATCACTTGAAGAACCAACGTTTTTGGGTGTACTACAGAGGTCACAGATTCCATGACTTTCTGGGTCCTACATGACTTCAGGGGCAGCTGCAGGGACGCCCAACTGCTGACTGGCGGCCAGCCCACCAGAGCAGTGAGCTGGGGCAGCTGCAAGCCCTGGTAACACTGCTTTCCCCCTGCCTCCAGCCTATGTTTAGTAAAAATCAGGGACAGGGTGTGGGCGTCTGTGAAGTTTTGTTTATTGTCCTTGACCTGTCCCTGACTTTTACTAAAAATACCTGTGACAGAATCTTAACTGTAATTGTGAGTTACATGATGCACCTTAGTGACTATGAGCACTGGGCACCACCTTCAAAGCCACACACTTGCAAATGGATCAGTGGCGTGAGGCCATGTCCTCTCTATGACCTCTAAACACACATCCTGGGGCTAAAAGGTAGTTTTAGTGCCCTCATATCCAGTCCCAGGGTCTTCTCATCAGGGTCCCAGTGCTATCGTCTTCCAACCCTGGGCCTCCTTTGTTGGCCAGCTCTATGGCCCATGAGCTCCGTCAGTGTTTGTAGCCTTGGGCCTTAATGTTAATCAGTGGGGAAAACCCATCTTAGAGCTGCCATTTGCTCAACAGGGGCCTTGAAGGATAATTTCCTGTCATATCGGGCTGCATGTTAATAACCATTTTTACCAACTGGTGGGCCAAACTTCAGGGAACCTGTACCTATTCTAGCACTGAGAGGAAAGTGGGGGTTCCTGCCACACCTACCAGCGTGAGACCAGGGTGCCAGCTATCCTTGCCAACCATCCCAAGGCTGGGCTGCAGCTAACGGGCCAACCAATTTCCCTATGGCTTTGACCTGCTCAGGCAAGAAGGGCCTGACCTCTACCCATTCTTCCCCCTCCTTGGTTACCATCATGGGGGCCCAATCTTCCTCACCGGGGTGTTTATTATAGGGGCTATAGGCAGGGGCTTCTGCAGTGTTTCATGGACCAGCCTAGGGAAAAGGAAGCTCATCAGGCTCACCCCCCTCATAATCATAATAAGGAGGATGCGAGTTGGGGGGGTCCTCCTCTGACCCAGTCCCTGCTTCCCAGCTGATGACTCCGGCTAATCACAGCCACTGTTCTCTTCTGCTGGCCCCGCATGGCTCAGAGCACAACAGGTTGTACTCTTGTTATGCAGCGGTGTAATTTGTAACATTAAAATGGCTGAGCATGTAAAAAGTGGATGGCACCCAAATGACGATTCAAGCTGTGTCCATGGCTTCACACTGCCCCAATAGACATTCGGAGCATCAGAGTGACGCGCTTGGAAGCTTGCCATAGAGAACTGGTTTACAGGCATTGTCTTATGACTATGCTCACCAAGTAACTAACATGCCAGTAGCTCTTGGTCCCGCACCCAGTGACTGGCAACCTAAGAGAGAGAGTGGGAGGGCTGCACATGCTGTTCAGGGAGAATGGCATATATTGTGCCTGGACATCTATGCTATGTTATAAAGCATGTAAAGCGGTTAGCGACCTGAGCTGTGGTGGGAGAGAAAACAGAGGCAGCCAAAGGAAGCTGGTTGCCACTCTATCGGGTTAGTTGAAGGCAGGCGCACCTACCAAATCGCGGTGTTACAGAGCTGAGGGAATCAGCTTTTGGCCACTCTCTGACAAAGTGATTGAAGTGAATGTGATTCTCTTACCTCTTCTTCTCCACCTCTTTCTTTTCTCATTTCCCCATCAGCTTTATACAGCCCCCTGCAGCCACTCGAGGTCCTGAGGGCAGAATGTCAGCAGGGCCCTAGAACTTTAAAGGAAGTTTTTGACAACACAGCAGCCTTTCTTGTCAAGTTAGGCAAAGGGTGCAGTAAATTACCCAGGGCATGGCTTTTCCTTCCTCTAGAAAAGCTAATCCACTCCCATGATATTTGCAGCCCTTCTGACTCACTTTCCATGAGTGCCTGGACCAGCGATTTTATTGTCAGGCCTGGAAGCAGAAAGGCTCATATAAATGTGCACATGTGAAAGTGCCAACCGGCAATGACTCTAAATATGTCGCCCATCCATCATGGGTGAGACACACTATCGTACCCTGCACCATAGCAGCCCAATCATACGCCATGAACAACGATTACTCTACAGCATGGTCAGCAAAGACTGAAACGTCTGCATGAAAAGTCAGAGTACAATGCAGAACGGGGAGCACGTGCAATGCACGCCGAGAGAGAGATTCTTAGTTTTTTTTCATAGAGTCCAAGGCCAGAAGGGACAATTGTGATCATCTGGTCTTAAGACAGGTCACAGAAATTCCCCAAAGTAACTCCTAGAGCAGCTCTTTTAGAAAACATCCTATCTCGGGTTAAAAGGTGTCAGTGATGAAAAATCCACCACCACCTTGGTAAATTGTTCCAATGGTTAATTACCCACCCCCACTTAAAGCTTTATGTTTTATTTCCGGTCTCAATTTGCCTAGCTTCCATTTCCAGCCATTGGATTGTGTTAGATCTTTCTCTGGCAAACTGACGAGTGAGACACACTGCAGGTCAATGGACTGCTTGGAGAAACCGTTCCGATTCAGGCACAGGTCCCCCACCTTGTAAGTATGGCCAATGTTCTTTTTCCTAAATTATACATTTATGTTTCAGGGTAACCGCACCTGTATTCCCAATGTGTGGTCCACCAGAGGCACCCACTTTAGCCTTCTGGCTCCTCAGTCATCACCACCCTTGGGCAGTGACCTATGTCTCACTCCTTCCTGAGCGGGGTTTTAGGTTGCACAGCTCCCTGGATGATACTGTGATAGTCCCTGCAAGACAGACGGTCTAAACAGGCCTGTTTGGAGTAGAGTCGGCTTGACCTGCTGGCCCAGTGGACTAAATTGCCAGGCCACCAGTTTGCCCCATTCAACCCAGTTGGTTCACCTGATGGCTAGAATTCTTTCCAGGTGGGCTTTTCTCCCAAATGGACCCCCCAGCAGCAGAAGCCTCACAGGAAGGCTTAATACTCCAGCTGCAGTACATGCTGGTCAGGCTTTAGACTTGGTGCCACAAGGCAGAGGAGAAGCACAATACACTGGCCACAGGAGGGGCAGACTGGGGCATCCCGGGGCCCATTTCCTCACAGCCAGCTCCCCTGCTCTCCCCGGCGTCCTTCCAAGCTGTCAATGGGGCTTGTGGCTCAGTCGCCAAGGAGAAGCAGTTCTCTTTGCATCACGGCTGGCAGACAATCCCCGAGGCCCACTGCCATGGAGCACCCATCTCTGCCAGAGAGGAGTGCAGGCCACTCCCACTCGTACTCAGCTTGGCTTCCTCTTCCTTCCACCTGTTTGTTGCCTTTTTCTCCTGGGCTCCAGGTAGCCCTCCCTGGAATGCCGAGAGGCAGGTACAGGCAGGAGCCCACCACAGCTGCACAGGCTTTGGCAGAAGGAACGGTGACACTCTACTGAGCCCAGTTAGCCACACGCAGGCCCTTGGCTTCTGCCCTGCCTTCCTCAGCTTGACTTGCTGCTTTCGCCCCATTCCTGCCTCACTTCCTTCATTGGCCACTAATGCAAAGGGGGCCAGCTGGAAGAGTTGGCCTCCGCACGCCATCTTCTAAGGGCAGAAGGGGGCAAGGCAGAACCTCCTAAGAGGTGAGTGGCCTGAGGCCTGGAGCTTGCCACGGCTGATGCCAAGGAGCATTCTCCCTTTTGCGTGTCAGGCAAGTGTGATACCCATGACATTGCAGTGGCTGGAGCAGTCTGCCCACACAAGAACCTGGTATTTTTGCAGCGTGGGGCAGTGAGGGGGTGATCTGCTTTCAGAACTTCAGAATAAACCACCACTAGGAATTCAGAAACCCCAAGAAGTGTTGTTGATCATGCCCCTTGCCTGGCACGCCTGCTAGAGGACTGCCTTTACAGCGCATGGGTCCGTTTTGCTAACGGCAGGCATAGGCTGACCTCTAGGGATTCGATGGAGGAGCGATCAAGGGCTCATTTTTCTTGTTTGTGCAGCCTCGCTGCAACAGGCTGGAGATGCATAGTGCGCTGTTTGGCATTGTCTGAAAACCAGTATGTCACTAGGACATTCACACCAGTGAGCAGTTGTTGCCCCTGCTCTGCAGCCTTGAGTGCCTCACCATGCCTTGTAGTGTAGCTTCCAACTTGGGTCGCTCACAATGAGCCTGCTGGCCTGCCAGTCACATCCTGAGTGTCTGTGTAGCCCCAGACCTCATCCAGCAGCTCTGAGCCCTGCAGATTATCTGCAGTGCACCAGCCATGATGGCTTCCAGCAGCCTTGATTACAACTTGCAGGGTGCTAGCAGGAAATGGCGCAGGGTGTCTCTGTGGAGCGACGGGTCAGCGTGTTTGGCTTTAGCTGGAAGGATGTTTCTTCAAGCACACCGGGGGGTAGCACTAAGGCCGTGTGCTTTGCTGGCTCCCGTAGCGCTACTTGGGGCCTGAAAGATCCTCTTGTGCCACCTCAGAGCCAGCCCTCTTGCCTTCCGTGAGCTGACCTGGTGGCTGGACGGGTGTGGGGCCCACACCACAAACCCCAGTTCTGAGCCCCCACACCGGGGGAGCTTGGACTTAATCCTCCAGCCCAAGCACCACCAGGGAAGCACAGCCAGGCTGCCTGCGTCTGAGCCGCGGCCTCAGCTCCACCCGCCATGGCTGACTGAGTGCAGAGCTGCGCAGGCCCATGGCAGGCTGAGCCGGCAGCCTTGGCTCTGTCTCTTGCCATCCGGGCCTGGCTGCCTGCTGTCTGGTGACGCTCCCCTGTGTGCGCCTGCAGCAGCCACCTGCTGCACTGGGCAGCAAAGTGGGACGGGGCAGCACGGCTACCTCAGGCCAGGAGAGGAGGCCCTCGCCTCCCGGCTGCCTTGTCTTCAGCCCAGCCAGTGAGACACACCGGGGAGCTCCGTGGCAGGCCACCACCTCCAGCCTCAGGCCTACACTCTTGCCACTCTGCCCAGGCGGAGGGTAAAGGTGCTTGCAGAGGATGGTGTTGATCTATTGACTGCTGGGTCACAGGCCCAGCGTGCGTCTGCTCTGCTCCGTGCGTTGGCCTAGCGCGCAGCCTTCCTGGCTCCAGGCCAGCACCGTGAGTGCTCAGGGGCTGGCAGGAAGGCTGAGGGCAGTGCTGCAGCCCAGAGGCGAGTGTGTAGGGGGAGAGCAGACTGCAGGATGGCTGTGGGCGCAGGTGCCGGGAAGGGGGGGAGGGAGGTGATGTGAGGGTGGCCAACTTTAAAAGGGGGTGAGAAAGCTGGCATAGTGTGTGCCACCCCCCAGCAAGGGCACTGTGGCAGGTGTGCCATGGGGTCCCTCTGTACCTCTGGGGCTAAGTGAAGGATTTGCCTTTTAAGCCAAGTTCTGTTCCTTGCTTTGTGTCCCATTGCACTGTTCTGCCCCCACGGCACCACTGAGGAGAGGGACTCAACACTAAGCTGGCACGTGATTGTTTTATTTATCCACATTCGTGATGTGTGCACAGACAGTTGCCAGAGTGCGGGGCAGGGCTGCCACTTGATTCCTTCCTCCTGCATGTCAGGCGCTCACCAGGGCAGGGGGTTTCCTTCCCAGCTCACCAGGACCCCATGGTGTTTCTCAGAGAGGTTGCAAATCACCTTCATGAGCCCACTCACACTCTCATCCACCGTCAGGTCTGCCTGCAACATTCAAACCAGGGTGTGAGACAGAATCGAAGTGCGCGTTCCTCTCCAACCACTAAGTACACAGAGGGGGTTCAACTGCTTCCCTATGGTGACCCCATGTGCCAACAGGACCCCTGGCCATCTAGGAAGGGCGTGCGGTTGTGACCCTCTGAAACTGGTTTGGAACCCCCTCGCCTGATGGGCTCTGAGAACTCCTGGCTTTGAGAATCTTCTTTTCCACATAAAACTAGGGAAACACATCAAGAGACTCATCCCCCTAACCTGGAGTCTTCTGTAGGAGCTTGTCTAGTCCCTAAAGGTTTCCATTCAGCAGGCCACTTGCCAGAAAGTCATACGCTGCTCCCAGAAGCTATTCATCTTGACCCAGGGGCTTCCCACCAGAGTCTCCTGCTCTTGACAGCTGAGCCACTTGCTGGCTTTTCTAATCACCTGATCCCTAGTGGATCAGCCTCAGCTGGGAGGTGGCTGATCTGCCACAGGTGAACTTGACCCAATTCTCCTTAAATGGCCAGCCACCTTGTGACACTAGGATTGCCATTTACCAAATCCCAGCGATTAGACAGACACACAGAAAGGGGGCCCTCTGGACATACATAGAAGGGCCATCTCACTGGGAAACCCTGATTTCCAGACTGAGAGAGGGTGTTTCAGAGGCTGCAATTTGGGACATCCACTCTTGCACTAGCACCAGCCCAGCTTCCCCAGTACTAATGATGGAGGGTGCGCCGGCATGCACCCGCAACTGGTGTTTCTATCAGCTGGTTGTCTAACCCTGCCCTGTGTGGGTCTACGTGCTACAGCTATAGAAACACCAGCAGCTGGGCTGCTGCTTAGCACTGGTGGTGATGTATTGGTCCTGGAGTTCCTAACTATCATCAGGGCAGATGAGGCTCAAGGGTGTATCCTGAAGAAGACTCTATCTCCACAGCCCTGCTCTGTGGCTTCAGAAGTCTGTTTTTGCTGGAAATGCTTCATTTTATTTCCTGAATAATGCAGCCTGCAGGCTGCTGCCACCATTCCATTTCTCTCCTAGGCAAAGGATTTAATTGCTGCTGTCTTACGTATTTTGATCTAGTCAGTTTTCACTGCCAACAAACTTGTCACAGCAGCAGCAGCAAATTGAGACGCTAGTTTGAGAAAAGGAAAGGCAGAGAAACCTGGACAATCTCGCACTGCTGGGAGCCATCGTTACCTGCACATTGGGTTGAAAGTTTCCCAGCTCGGTTTTCACCCAGCCTGGGTGCAGTGCAGC
>ML675726.1:973520-984233 GCA_007922155.1 Mesoclemmys tuberculata | reverse complement strand
CAATGAGTCCCTCTGGGCTAAGTGAATGGAATCAGATACAATGAGCAGTTTCTCCTAACCCCAAATTCTACCACACCCTCTCGCTGCCGGGGAACGGCGCTAGGGGCACATCTCTTTGGAAAGCCATTAGCTGCTGTACCTTGTCAGTTCCCAGCTCAGTTTTCACCCAGCCCGGGTGCAGCGCAGTGCACAGGATCCCGTCTTCCTTGTAGCTCAGTGCCTGGCACATCGTGAGCATGTTCAGCGCAGTCTGGAGGCAAAGCACATTGTGAGCAGAGGCAGAGGCAGGAGAGCAGAGAATTAACATGAATTTATAAATTCCAGACATGGCACCTCCACGCTCCTTGAACTGCACATCACTGACTTATGCAGCTTCCAGCCCCCCTGGGGAAACCTGCGTAACTTATAGGCTGCACAGCCTAACTAGCTCTGCCCTTTTTCTTTCCCCCTCCCTTCACAAAGCAGCAACTAAATGCAAGCTAAGGAGAATTAAAGCCCCAGATCCGGCATTGAATAGTGAGGATGGTGCAAAAGCTACAAGTTCCACTGCTACTTTAACTCAGCTTGGGCACCACTGGGTTATAGTTTCTATTCCCCTGCTCCTTGTTAGCTGTGAACACGTGTATATTCTCTCTCCTTAGAGGAAGCCACCTGTGTGATTCCTACATTTTGGGGTCAGAGGCCTGAGGTCCCTAAAAGCTACATCCTTCTCCAGGCCTTTTGGGACAATGCTGGGCTTGTCTTCACTGCAGCCTTAACTCCTGTGTTGCCGCTAATTGGGGGTCCCATCGTCACACACCCAGACCCTTCACTCAAGTCTGGGGGTGCTGTTAAAGCGAGATACCTGGTGCCTCATGGGGCCCAGACAGCACGACTCGGCAGCTGTTAACGTGACTGCTCTGCAGTGTGGACTCAGGCTAGCACCACTCAAGTGCTACTAGTCCTTTGAGGCCCTCCCCCGGTTCCCCTGCGTGCCCAGCAAGGACAGACTGGATCACCCACAATTCCCTGGGAAACCTCAGAGAGCAGTTAGGCTTCCTGCAGCGCAATGCAGCCTGGGCTACACCGCCCCCGCAGTCTCAGAGCCATGCACGAGTGGGAGCAGCACCTCTGTGGCCACAGCCGCTTGCGGTGTTTTGCAGCGTGGCCGTTCTCACAATTACTGGGCTGTGCAGACAGACTCTCTCTGGTGCAGAGCTGCTCAGTCTCACGGTTTGAGGGCAATGATCCCTGATACATTATCAAAGGAGGGGGAGTTTAATGGCAACACAATCTTTTAAATCCCCTACCAGAGAGACAAACACATGCTGCCCATGTAGGGCTCCTTTCTGTCCCCTGCTCTTGTCTGCTGCTGCCAGTGAAGATAAAGAGCGTCCCCTGCAAGAGTGGCTGCCAATTGGACTCAAATCTCTTTATTGGGGAACTTAGGGTATTTGGGGGCAAAATGGACCACTATATTTCAGAATGATCCTTTTCTTTCATTGTACTGATGGTGTTCATCTGCACAGGACACTTCTTGTGGCGTATTTTTGTTGTGGGGTAACGGAAGACTTGACAGCTATAACCCCGCCCGCCCGCCCGTGTCCCATGCCGCGTTAGCAGAGGAGCCAGACCTTGCTGCAGCGGTAGGAGATGACTTGGAAGGTGGACATGCTGGGGGCGTTTCCGATGGAGCCACCTATAGTGGACATGTTGATAATGGCTGCCTTGCCACAGCTCAGCCCTGTCTGGCTGCTTCCCTGGGCAGCCTTCTTCAGCAAGGGCAGGAACGCCTGGAGGGAGACAGATTGTGTCCATTTGTCCTGGCTGCTAAACCTGTAACGATCCCCACCCACGCCTGCTCATCCCGCCTGGAGCCCAGCGGAGTTGCTGTGCGTAGCTGAGCGACCTCTGCAGGGTGATGGGCCACGAATGTGCGTAGTCCTGGTCTCTCCTCATCCCATGTCACCTGGAGGTGTCCCCAGAGACCCCTCTGTGGCATGTGCTGTCTTGGGGCCCCAATGGCAGTTCTGTAGGTGCAAGCATCAGAATCTCTTCTTCCTCATCCAGTCCTAGCCTCTCTTTCTCCCCGAAGTGCCCCCTCCGGCTCCACCCCTGCTGCCAGCTCAGTCCTAACATTGCTGCAACCCAGTCCCATTTCCTGTGTGCCACCCCGTGTTCTCCCGTTTCCTCCACCCACTCCCCATTTCTGACCTGCCTTCACTGCACTCCAGCTGCTAGGAGCAGCTTCCCAGTAAGGTCTTCCCCTCTTCCCACTCCTCAGCCACCTGCTCCGCTCCATCAACCAGCTGTAATGTTCCAGGGACCCTGCCACGTTCTGCCTGGGCCTGTTTGTGTCTGCAGGCTACAGTGCCCAGATCCACAAAGGCACAGTCTCCAAGCCCCAGTTTTATTCCATGGCTACCCAGCAAACTCATGCTGAACTCTGCAGGCACCTCAGTTCCCGCCTCTGGGCGTGTGCGAGGCTGCCACACTCTAGGTGTCTGGATGCCTATCGCCACCCAAGCCCTAGAGCGATTCACCAACGGGGGAAGAAAAGGGCTCACCTGTCTAGATCACATGCTGGGCCCAACCTGGTAGCTCTGTTCAGAGGCTGCCAACCAGATTTGGCCATATTCACAGAGGTCAGCGCACACACCGAGGCTGTGTGGAACACCCAGGTCCAATCCCCCTTCCTGCAGAGAGCGAGGAGGGCTTTAAGCAGGATCTCACCCCTGAGCTATGGGAATATTCTGAGGAGAGACGCTTTCCTGTTGAAGCTGTTCCACAGCAAAAAGTCTCTCATCAGAATATTCCCACAGCTCAGTGGTTAGAGCAGGCTCCTGGGAGGTGAGAGATAAAATAATACAAGAGTGATTTGAGCAGGGGGACTGGACCTGGGGCTCCCAGATGGGTGCCCTAACCACTAGACAACACAGTCATTCTCTCTCTGGCCCAAAGACTGTTCCACTGAGGATAATACTTAAATAGTCATGGGGCCATAGAGATAGTGGATTTTTTTCTCTGTATGTTCCCACCTGTAAAGCGCTGGGTCCATCTCTAATGCTGTATAAAGCAACAATAAATGCTAACAAACATCTGCATGAGGTGCATAGTACCTGGACAGCCAATGTCATAAAAAAATATTGGGCTAAAGTCTCTTCTCCGCTACACAAGTGCTACTCCATTAAAGTCATTGAGGTGGCAAAGGTGTAACTAAGGCAAGATTGGGTCCCTTTGACTTAGAAAAGAGGTGAGTGAAATTCTAGATCTCTTCACTTCATTTGCTTCCGTGCAAAGCAAAGTAGAGGCTACAAATTCTCAGCTGAAGTGCTGTGTCAGGTGGACTCTTACCTGGGCCATCAACATTGGTCCAACAAGGTTGATTTTATACACATTTAACATATCTGCAGGCGTTGCTGACTCAAGGGTGCTCTCTGGCATAACGCCGGCATTATTTATCAGCAAATTTAGGCCAGATCCTCCCAGATGGGCCTTAACTTTCTTTGCAGCAGCCTGGATGCTCCCTGGATCTGTAGCTTCTAAAGAAAGTAATCATGGGATTTATTATGAGCATGGTCTGGTTTCATTCCTGAAGCCGTTTGAAATAAATATGGCTGAGGTAATGGAGGTTTTGTTTTGAAGACAGAGGCACATCAGCCAAGCTCATATGTTGAGCCGTGTTTGGTTCCTTTAAGCTATCGATATATTACATAAAAGAAAGTTATTTAGGTTGTACATTCAAGCACTCAAAAGTAAGCTTTGCAGATTTACAATTGTATGCACAACTTTAATTTTGTGCCTTTGCACAGCCATCTCTATATGCTGAAAGAGGCATGCAATCTGTGGGAAAGCCAGTGTGTGATCTTGTAATTGAAGACTGCACCATAAGGCGTAACTACCAGGGGGTCAAATGGAGGTTACATAGGCATTCTGGCATCTCCTAATTTTTCATACCTGATTTTTTTTTTTTTTAGGAAAATGAATAAAAACAAACTCTGTTAATTACATTTGTAACCACCCCGCTTCATGCATCACCGGGAGGCTTTGAATTTTGAACATTCAGCACAAACTTCTACCACTTGAGCTACAAGATTAACTATGTTTGCTGGCAGCGGGGGAAGGTTGCTTTACCAGGAGGGCATGGGTTGGTGGGGCCCAAGGGTGACCAAAGGAAGCCTGGCTTGTTATCACTCCCCAACTTTACCCCTGAAAGCCCAGGGCTGTTGCCACATGTGGCGTCCCCTGAGAGTGAGATGCGCTGGTGCTATGATTCGTATCAGAGGGATGGTCAGACTGTCTTTCTCAGCCCAGCTGTCTCTCTCCTAGTTCTTCCCCATCTCACCTTGGTACAACTGCTCAGGCATCCCTGATCATTTGGCTGTGAACCCCCAGGGAGGGGGGGAAGACATGGAGCTGGCTCAGAGGACGGAGTCCCACCCCCAGTGTTTGGGCCGATAGCCAAAAGGCACGAGTGGAAGTTTTGGTTTAGGGGACAGATTCCAGGAGTCAGACTGGGGCTGGGACTTGTTGCTAATGGGCAGGTTCTCTGGTGACTCCAGGAGTTGTAGACAGGTGTGTCCCCTTGATCAGCACAGAGGGGGACACAGGGAACGTGCCCTGGGCTGGTTCTAAGGAGAGGGATGCAATAGGCTGGTCTTTGCCCCAGATGCTTCCTTCTTTCAGCAGGTGGCACTTTTCTTTTCTTTTCAGGTGAGTTGCCCTGCCTATTGCCCACAGCCCAGCTTAGACACACCACAAAGGTGCCTTTCAGTGAGAACAGACAAACCTGGACCTACCAACATCTCTGGGCTACTCAACTGTGGGATTCAGGACAATCAGGAGGAGCTTATCTTTGATGGCTACATGGAAAGTCAGATTCAGGTGAGATCACTTAACCTGAAGGGCTTGTGTTCACTGCTGCAGAAATCAGAGGTGCTGACAGCAGGGATCAGCACTGGGTGGGTGCAGCTGAGCCAGGGGTAGATGTGACTCAGCTGCCAGCCTAGGAAAGGAAAATGTTCTGTTCCAGGTCAGATATTTTTGTAGGGTGGAGGAGAGGTAACAGTGCAGGCTTAGGTGCAAGATACGAAAGAATCCTCTGTGAAGAGAACAATAGAGGGAAGGATTGGAAGAAATGCGTGCAGAGGCCATGCAGAAGAGTTACAGCACAGCACTTGGATGTGCTCTGCTCTGCACAGCCCTGTAGTCTGAATTGCTAGGCTGCGTAGACACAGATTCACAAAGGGCCAGATTCCCTGTTGGTGGAAATTGGTTGGTGTAAAAGCTCAACAGAACTGAATCAATTTACACCATCAGAACATTTGGCAGGAAGACTCTAAAGGAAAGCTAGAATGTAAGGCATTTCCAGGGTGTTTGGAGTGGGAGATGTTGAAAGAACGTACCTAGCTGCAGTATCACAATATTTGGATGCTTGGAAGACAAATTCCTCAGTTCCTAGAAGCGAAAAGATATTGCATTATGGAACCAAAATGAAAACAAGGTCAATACTTAGGAGAAAACATTTACAAAAAATTCACTTCTCTTCCCCCATTTTACAAGTTTTGAAATAAAGTAATTTTACATTGTTTTTAAATTTAAATTTCATTTCCCCCTTGTCACAGAATCCAATAAAATGGGGGAAAATACAGGGATTGGTTTGTTTGTTTTGTCCCACTTTGTAACTTTTCAAAACTTCTCTAACTTTGGACAAGTTTGCAGCGCAGCAAAAGGAAAAAGCTAACTCTGGGATTCTGGAATTTTTCAAAACCAACCTCAACTTTGAAAAAATTCCAGAGTGATAAAGTGACAATTTCCTTTTCCCACTCTGTAACTCTTCCA
Source organism: Mesoclemmys tuberculata (assembly GCA_007922155.1). Classification (NCBI taxonomy): domain Eukaryota; kingdom Metazoa; phylum Chordata; order Testudines; family Chelidae; genus Mesoclemmys; species Mesoclemmys tuberculata. Next base: position 978,413 of record ML675726.1, on the reverse strand, counting down.
AAGTTGAAAAAGTTGTAAAAAGTTTTGGAGTGCAAAAGGGAAAAAAGAGAGAGAGCAAAAAATTGGAAACCTCTGACCAACCCCCAGCTATTCATACAGCAGGATTAAAAAGTGGAGAAGGGGGGAAAAACATAAATATAAAATTTCTAGCTATTTTTTTTAAACAAAGGACATTTTTCATTTTGTTTCAAAATTTTCTGCCAAAAAATGGCATTTTACCAAAAAAAAGATTCATTTCCTATGAAAATCCCCTTTTTTTGTTGGGAAGATAGTTTGGCTGAAATTTTTTTCCCAGATCTAATGGGGAGAAATTCTAATGTCTCAGCAAGGATAAAACCCCACTGCTCTGTGATGCTGATTCTGCTGTTATGCACATGAGTCTCTTAATTGGAAGTTTGTGATGCTTGGGATCTCCAACCTGAACTTCACCCAAATTTGCACAGGCTCCTTAGAGCATCTCCCTGTGTGTTTGAGTAGCAGTTGGTAGCTGATGCCATTTTGTGCTGCTGCTGCAGTATATCGCAACAAGCAGGCACGTCCTTGTGGACTGATGTGGAATGAGTCAGTATTTTAGACTTTAATGGGGCTGAGTTAATAAAGCAACATGGGTTAAGGCTACTTAATTTACATTTTGTCAGGAGGAGCCAGAGTTGCATAAGAGCAGGGGGTGGGGGGAGCAGCATCCCAACAGCTGGGTCTGGGGGCGCTGGGGTTACAGAGGGAAGGCAGAGGACAGAACGTCTCTGGGATGTGGGGATCTAGCAGATCAGAATTGCAGCGCCTTGCACCCACTCTGCACAAGATGCAGGGCAGTGATCAGATAGTACCAGTGCAATCAGGCCCAACACAGTCAGAGTTGGGCAAAACTGGGCTCAGTCCAAACCTGGTCTCCTGTTGCAACTGGTGAGGTTCCCTGATTTAACAGGGCAGGGGTTTCTGGGGTAGAGAGGAAGATGCAACCTTGGCAAACTCTGATACAGACGAGCTCAGTTCTCCTGAGATCCTGGTTTTCTACCATTGATTCAGAACATTTTCTAAAAACAAAGTGCAGCTAAGCAAACAGACTATTTCTCACCTGTGCTCGTGCTCCCTCTGGGTCCCGGCAGGTAGCAAAGAGCCATTCCAGTGGGCTTTGTTTCTCCACAAGCTGCTTCACCAGCTCCAGGCCAATTCCACGATTGGCTCCAGTCACTAGAATGCTCTGGATGTTCCCCCCAGATGCCATGTTCTCTTGGGCACGCAGCGTCTCCCAGACTGAGTTCATGTTACCAGGGGCTGTGTCCTTGGGCTTGAGCCGTCCCATCTCTCCGCCTACTTCTCTGCCAGGCATACGGGAGGCTGACAGCTTTGTGGCCCTTGTTGCAAAGGTTCATGCTCATATGAAGTCTGAGGCAGCCCAAGCACATCACCTTGAAATACACAGGTGAGTGAGAGAGTGAAACCCGAATCCACAGTCTGGGCAGCCCTGAGACAAAACCTGGCCCAAAGAGCCTGTTATTCTAACATATTCAGAACTGCTGGAGCCTCTCCTCCCCCTGCATGCCTGTATTCTAGTGAAAATCTGGCTTTGGGGGCTGGGGAGGAGGCATTTTGGGGTTCTGCTCTCATCCTGCCATGGCAGCATACCCCTTGAGCCAGCCCAGGGAAAATCCCCCCTGTGCACATTGTACCAGACAGGCACAGGCTGCCCTCCCCTGCCCCACAGATTCAGGTGCAGGGCAGGGGACATACGGGGGAAGGGTGTGTGTGGGGGAGCCAGCGGAGAAGGGGCTAGCACAGCAGTGTCATCCATTGGGGGAGTGCAGGGGGGCTGCTGGTTCAACCCTGGACGGGGAGGTTACAAAGGTGGCATACAACCCCTTTCCCCACTCCCAGCCCATCAGCAGATCTGTCAGGGATATGTTATGCTACCTCGATGAGCACTGCAAAAATCACTACCCCGAGTCTCTGGCCCTGTCTGGAGGAGAGAGGTCAGTCAACTGCATTGTCCCCTGGTGAGCAGGAAATGTCTTTGCACCCACGCACAAACCTACTGCGGCCGGAGTTGCACTGGCCATCAGCCATGTCAGTTACCCCACTAGTTTGCATGGCTCATCTTCAGCTGCCATGAGCTCAATCAGCCGAGTGCCAGTGTGGACGTATCTCCCTGCAGTGATAATGCCACTGACACAAGGTGCCAGCCACCCACAGCAACAGGCAGGGGAACTGATGGGGCTGGCGGTGAAACGGGGACAGTCCCGGCAGCAAGGGAGGGAGATGCTCGCCAAGGGATGAGTAGCTCCTCCCACTGGGCGTCTCTGGCACCCATTGGCCAGCTGGAGGAGAGGGCTGCTGATTGGCCAGCGTTCTCCAGCTCCCAGGATTTAACCGAGCCTGGGGGCCAAAGAGAACCACCACTGGCATGTTCTAGTGGAGAAAGGGCTACTCATCAGCTTGCCGCAGGCTGTGGACCTGCTTTCACAACCGCTATCCTGGCCCTGGGTTTGCAGAGCTTGTCCTCATTTCTGTGCTTATTTGCTCCCTTTCTCTGCCTGGTCTTCCCTGAGCAGCAAGGTAAATAAGGCCCCACATTCCCTTTTTCAACCCTTTCCCATAAGCTATACTGCTCCAGGAACCCACGTTCTAGGCTTGTTCAACTTTAAACTTGGTGTCGCTCACTGGCAGTTTGCAACCTGTAACTGCCCCCAAATAAATGGCAAAATAAAAACAAAAATAAACAGTTTAAAGTAGGGGGACCGTATTTTCCCCAAGGGACAACGGGACCCCGTGCAGGCCAGGGCCGGCCGTGGCTGCCTGCCTCTGCTGCCTGCCTGCCTGCGTGGGGACAGGCTGATCTCAGCCGCTTGCCCGTGTGGGGCTAGAGTCACTGCTCGCCTGCCAACACATTGCTTTGTGCCCCGCTAGGGGTCACACCCCACTTTTTGGCAAAACTGAGCATGTGCAGTGCCTGGCAGCTGCTGATCAGTTGGGAGGCGCAAACAGGACAAATGCCCAGTTTGCCCAAAAACGTTGGGCCGGCTGGGCCCGGACTTTAAAAGAATGCCTGTCCCGATCACCAGGGGACGTAGGGTCACCCTAGCTCAAAGGCTGCCATGAGTCAGTCCAGCCTGCAGCTGGCCGATCGGCCCCAGGCTGCTTGGTGAGCTGGTACGTTCCAGGGCGGCGCCTCTGGCTCACCTGGACCAAACCACCCCTCTTGGCTGCTGGCCATTCTTGGCTCTCTGGCAGCCCCCGCCGTGTGAATTTTCAAACCTGCCAACTGTCGCTGTCTCTGATAGGTCATGTCACTAGTTCATTCAACTGCCACACTGCCATGGCCAACCATGGCATGGACCTTCCGGGACCTGGCCGCACCGGGAATTCGCTTGACCCGCCCACCCAGCTCAGGCATTAACCATTGGAACAATGTACCAAGTGTTGTGGCAGATTCTCCATCACTGACCATTTTTAATTAAAGATTGGCTGGGTTTAAAAAAAAATTTTGCTCGAAGAATTGTTTCAAGGAAGTTCTCAGAGGTCAAGTGAGAGGGTCACAGTCATCCCTTCTGGCCTGGGCATCTATCAGTCTATGAATGTGCTGACTTTCCTGTCTCCACACTCCACAATGAAATCCAGATGAGGAAAAACAAAGAGCAGCTCATTCATGAAAACAGCTTTAGCCAGTGAAATGGTCACACTACAGAGGGTGCATTTAACTCAGTGGACAGACTGCTTTAAATGGGAACTGGATTGGCTTGTGCTCAGCTCATTCTGCAGAGCCAATGCACTGCACGGGGGATTTTAGTCCCTTCTGCTGCAGCAAGAGCATCAGAGCAAGTGACTTCAGCAGCCTGAATGGAAACATGCCTCCCCTGTCTCCTGAGCCAACATGTGAGAGCTGGGTAGGGGATAAAGCAAGGCCCTATGTAGACAGCAACAGCACTGTCTTTCTAACTTGGCTTGGCAGCTGCCGTCCCACAACTATTCCTCACTTTGGAGACAAATGCAGTTTTATCTTGTCCTCTAATTTTGCAGGCACCGCTGACTGGATCAGAGTGCCAGAGGGATATCGCAGGCACTGACCATGTTCTGGGAGACACACACTGGGACCTTTGTAAACTGGGAAAGAAACGTTATTCCTTAGTGAGGGAGGCAGTGGCACATCACACCTGGCAGGAGCATTTTCCCAAGCCATCAGCATGGGTGGAATATCCTTTGCGTGTATCATTAAGAAAGTTGAATTTGAACCACATCTCAGTGCTTCTCTGCAGAGAAACAACCATTAGATGCTGTGTCAAAATGGAATGAAATTATCCTTGGATGTATAAGTGGGGAAATAGGGAGATGATTTTACTTCTTTATACGACATTTGTGAGACTGATACTGGAATTCTGCACCCAGTTCTGATGTCCACAAAGGTTGTTGAATAAATGGAAGGTGCAGAAAAGGGGCACAAAGATGATTTGATGGCTTAAGAAAATGCCTTACAGTGAGCAACTTAGGGAGCTCTCTCTCTTTAGCTTATCAGAAAGATCAGGCGGTGATTTGATTATGGTGTATAAATACCTTGATAGGGAGAAAAATACTGGGGAATAAAGAGCTCTTTAATCTAGGGGAGAAAGGAGAACAAGAACCATTGACTTGAAGTGAAAGCCAGACAATTTCAAACAATAAATAAGGGACTATACTTTAACCGTCAAGATGATTAAACAATGGAACAAACTACTGTGACAGGGCAAGGCCAGATGGCTATGCAAGGGTGCTCCTATTTGGAAAACCGGGGGGTACGTGGGTGGGTGCAAGCCCACCCACCACTAAAGGTTCCTCTCCCAGCCTAGGGGAGGAACCACTGGACCTGGGTCCAACAGACCTTTTTATAACTGATCTTGGCACAAAGAGCGGGAATGTGTTAAT
>ML675726.1:902661-943520 GCA_007922155.1 Mesoclemmys tuberculata | reverse complement strand
ACCGAGTGAGGCTGATTTGCATGAAACCAGCATGCAGCATGTGCACATACCCCGACAGCAGCACCATGAATCGCTGCTCCAGATGTGAAATGACTCCAGTGCAGAAGGCCTCTTGCCAGGCTCTTTGTTCCACCTAAAACTTGGATTTAGGCCTCTGGACTAGGGTGAATTCACTTTCAACCTTTCATGTTTTTCTACACATTCTTTGCTACTTTGGGTCATTTTGCATCATGATGCAGTGGAAATTGCACTGCACCAAAACAATCCTGTGATATTGTAATAGCCCCATGCAACAGCTTTACAGACATTTCATCAGAGGTTGGTGACGAAGAGCTACTTTCTTCTAAGCATCAGCTGTTACTGCACTTCTCTGGCTCTTAGGATTCACCTCCTTCCCCCTCACCCAAATATTTGTATGTACAGGCTGAAGGTCAGATCCAGTTTCTGTAAATTAGCCTAGCCCAATTCATTTCAATGAAGCTTTGTCCAGTCATACCAGCTAATGACTGTGAGCTGCTTTTACTGGCTTAAGTAAGTTTAAAAGGACATTAAGAAACTGAGCAAGAAGATTTGATGTTGGGGATGAAGACATTGTTTTTAATAACAGATCTGGAATATCTGCTCAAAACTGCTCCTTTTGCGTTGGGTTTATCAGTTGGGGGTGGAGGGACTGAATGATGTCTCCCCGTTAGCCTTCTGCATTTCAAAAGAAGGCGAAGACCCGAGAAGCTTGAAGACAGCGGGGAACTTCAGGAGTGCTCTGCTATCACCAGCTCAATATGAACAACCTGGCCCATGGCACACAGTATTTGATAAGGCTAGTGCCTGATTCCTCACCTTTACATAGTAAGACCACTCCCTGGAAAATGTACTGCCCCGAGCAAATTCAGATAAATACTATGAACAACAATCATTCAACACCCAAGCCATACTGATGGTGCACATTCAAACTCGTCCAGCTAAACGGATACAGTGTTCTTATGGAAATTAAACAGGTAGAAAATACGACAGGTTCTCAGTCTTCCAGTCATTTTAAGCCATTTTATCCTCACTTTTGCTCTAGCTCTTAGTTAAGAGCTTGTTTCATTCAAGTGCAAACCACTACAATTATTAATGGTCAAAAGCACAAAGGTCCCCTCTGCTAGTGAGTGGCAACGGAAAGAAGGAGTGCGCTACCTGTGAGCTGAGAGGTCTTTTATAACTTTTTAGCACGTGCTCCCCACACATGCTTTCTTCATGTCCCTTCAGGAAGAATCTGCTGAAAGACAACACAGGTTCCTCTCCATCCCCTCTGGATTTGGGGACTGCTGCTTCAACAAAACCAGGTGTATAGGTGAGGGCCTGCGCTCTCCAGCTTCATCTATCCCCTGGATGGCCCTCCTGCGAGACCTGCAGATTCTCAGCTCTTTCCTGTCAGGATATCGTTAAGCCTTTTCTGTTCAAGCTTTCCCATTGGAGCATGGGCCCTGCTCTTGAGGGACTCTGAAGTGGGAACACAGGAGTGCATGGGGGCACCGCAGATGTCCCAAACGCCAGTTTCTAGGGCCCCCTAAAGAAAAGATTTGAAGATATTGAGTGTACCTGACCCAAGCCCCATGTCACAAGAGAGGTGGTGAGACCTTTACAGGTGAAGGAATTTTGTACCCAACAAAATCCAGGGTCTTCTATGCAGGCAAGTCATGCTTTGGACAGGGGCCATGCTGTGCAGGTACTGGAGATAAGCGGGCACAAGATCACAGATGCCTATAAAAAGCTCATTTTAGGCTGCTTTTCCTCCCTTCGCTCTGGGGAAGGAGTGTGGAGTGGCAAAGCTAACCCAAGCCTGGGCCACCACCTGAGACGCATACAAGGGTAATAATGACGGCCCTGGTAGCATAACATGCAGGATACAGTTAGAAGTTCCAGTGTTTCGTACAAGTTACTTGATATGCAGCTATGTACAGTTTGAACCTATGCATTCACATTAAAGCCTCTCTCAGATTACACTTTACACTTGAATTTTTCCCGTAATGTTGACTGTTCTAGTTCAGATAGATTCTAAGAAGGCCTGATCACAATATATTTCCTCCACAGTAACTGTCGATGGATAATGAGAGATTATCTACATTACGCTAGGACTTTTTCTTTATGCTGTGACAAGCGTGATACCTCTTTTCTGACTGCTTCCAGCAGATGACATTAGGTCCAGAGGAAGTTATAAAAGGAAGGAGGAATTAAGATGTAAAAGGCATCTGGCTTGCCTGGTTTGTTAATAAAATAATTAAAAACAAGTTCAGTAAAACACAACCACTCCAATGCTTCCCCCTGTAGTAAGCCAAATGACTCCATTAAGCAAGCTGAAGTGCAGATTGCACTCGGCGCCATGACAAACTGTGGTGAAGCTGCACAGGTGGCTACTCAGCCTAAAGGAATCATTAGAGTGAGTCCTCGGCTTCTAGAACCATGGAGACACAAGCGCCGCCCCCCGAAAGCACACGGCTGTACATGTGCCCTTACTGCACAAGTGCTTTCTGTCAACAGGACAGAGAGTGAAAGCTGTTTAAAATCCTTTTCTTTTAACAAATAAACCGACAACACAGAACGGATCATGTTTCCTGGCAGTCACTGAAGGAAGGGCAAAATCATCCAGGCACTTTCTGGAACCCCCAAGGAAGCATCCAATCCACCGAGCCATCTTAGTGATGTGAGCCCAGATATTTAGAAGGGGGGGATGTTGTGCACAGTCTGTGCTTGCAGGTACCACAGCAGCACACACAAGTAATCAGTTAAGATACACAGCTGGCACGTGCTGTGACTGAAATTGTGCACTCATGGAAGCTAGATGCAAAACTGTAAATCTCTGGAGCTCTGATTATTACAAATCAAATTCAGACTTCAATCACCATCAGACCAGTGTAAACATGTTAAGACTTTAAGCACTTAAAGGGAGAACTAAGAGTTTAATCAAAGTCAGGCTTTTTCCAAAAACTGGAGATCAAGAGGGATACACACACGACTTCCAACTACTTGTTGCTGGGGTAGTTGAAAGTCAGCCACCATTTGCCCCTTTAACAGAAGGTGTATGACAGCTGGTCATTCTCACTATAAACAGAATGTTACTAATAGTGACCCCTTCACATTAAATAACTCTCCTGCCTCAGCAGTGAATGTGAATCTCATCTGGCACCAATTTCCATTTCCAAGTATCTAAAATGAGGTTTCTTTTTGCTGCTCCCTCCACTAAGCCCAACATCTAGCAGTAGAAAGATGGGGGCCAGAAAGGCCAATTAACAAGGGTATCTCTTGTAAAAACGACATTTCACATCTTTAAAAAAAGTGTTTTAAAGAGTTCATCATAAAGTGTAAAACAGCAAGAGGTCAAAGCATTCACTGAACTCTGCATGTGCCATGAATCATACTATGTCACATTGTGGATTCTTTCTGTTGCTACAATAGTTCTTTGTTTGCAAAGCTATGGTAAACATTACTAACTCCCCTCCTCGTGTTTCCCCTCCCTCCCCACCATAATTTGGCACTTAATGTTACCATAATGTAACAAAATAAATGTTGATAAATTAGCTTCTATTTCAACCAAGTCTACTGAAGACTGATCAAGCAGTATATTCTGGTTTGAGGACACCTAATGCTTGAAATGTCTGTGAAATATTTAAACCCTTATTTTCTCAGGGAAGCGTGCATATAGTTGTGCTACAAGAAAACCAAGCCAACCCTTTTTAGTGTGTGCTTTTGTACTTTACAGAAGCCAAATTTAAACAAAGCAACTTTCTGGTGAACTTCATTTGTATCACAGATTAGATTAGATCAGCAAAAATTAGATTTCTTCCCTCGTTTAAGAGATTCTGCTATCCAACTGGAGACAGAAACAGGCTTTTACAGAACTAGAGAAAACACCTTCCAGGGATGTCCAAGGTCTTCATCTCATGCCATTTTCCACACAGAGATTGAGAAATTGCCACATTCATGGACTATCTCTGCCATGCAGTAGAAATCATCTCCCTTCCTGATTTGCTCTTCAGACTCAAGTCTCCGGTGGAATGCTATAGCGTTGCTAAAATCCGTGAGAAGGAAACCACCATCACACAGAACGTCTGCCCCACGCCTAGAGTGAGCGCTTCGAAGGGGATCATTTTTTTGCCGGCAGCTCTGTAAACTCCAGCAATAGCTGCACCTGATAAGAAAACAGCATTAATGTGCTATGGCAAATTTGAGATTGAAACTTAGTTTTACCACAAGAATGGATAACAAGGGCCAATCTTGTGGTCTGGTCTATTTTTGTATGTTCAGTTTTGGTTATGTGATCTAAACCACTGAATGCATTTGAATTTTAGATCTAAATAAAAGAAAATAATCATGCTAGCAAATAATTGTGCTTGCAAAAAGCAGTATTAAAAACAAATCTTGCCCAGTCTGTGTAAAAATCTCCAGTCATTAACCAGACATTGGTTAAATCAAACACTTCAAGTACATTTAAAAAACTAAGCAGCTGGAAAGAACTGCTCATTTTATTCAGCAGGTAAGATTAGAGTCTTGATTTCTACATTTTTCCCTCCAACTGTTGACTTCATTAATGCCTAGAATACCACGGAGTACTTAGCGAGATATGCCAGTGTTCTTTTAATGTAGTTTTGGCTATGAAATAGTGCTGTCTACACTTGTTAACAGCCACGAAAGGAGTGTTGTGTTTCCCAGCCACCCTAACAGGCTGTTGCAACAACATAATTAACATGGAGGGACTGAAATTTGATTACCCTATAGGTGACCACTGTTAGTAGCTTTCGCTCTAGGTGGCATATGTACACGCATAGCCTCTACCAAAGAAAGGGATGTGTTGGGCACATTGTTTACCATCTTCACAAGTTACAGGAAAACAGAAAGTGGTCCTGTCAGGAGAGGAGACAGGACACACAAGGACCTTGGTCAATGGAAGGGATTTCACTGGGGAAAATGTGAAGTGTTCTATTTGAGGCAGACATATGCGCACCAGTGCAAGGTGGGAGAATGGCAGCAGGGAGAGAGTGCTGAACGGGATCTGAGGAGGACAGCAATGACTCATGCTTCAATGCAATACCAATCATAATACAGGAGTGTAAAGGGGTAATAATAAAACCTCCCTAATGCCTCACTGAATGGGGCTTCTTTAGCTAAATTCTGTTTACTCAATGGGTCATGGGCCCTACAGGATCAGGATCTTTGCCCCCATAACCTTGAATCCTTTGTCCAGTTTCAGGCAAACATACAGAACGCTGTAAAATATTTTAAATATATTTCAAGTCAGAAAGTGACGAGACATGCCCCAGTTAGATTCCATGTTTATCGTCTGGCTCCTCATTGCGCCCAGTTCGCTCGTGTTTTGAAAACCTTAGTGGAAGGCACCACTAGAAGGCTGTTTGGGAAGGTCTCATTTAAAGCACATGGGGCAGGACTCTTGCTTTGAGATGTTCGCTCTTTTTTTCTTGGGGAGGAAACAGCATCCCACTTCAGCAGTGAACTGTCCCTCAGAGACACTCATCAGTAACACTAGCACTTCTGAGCATCTAACATACTTGTTAAGATTCCAGCAGTAATCGGTCCCACGATGCCCATCAACAAGATGCTTACAGACAGGAACTTCCCATATTTGTGATGTCTGAGGGTGAGAAGTGCCAGCAATCCCGCAGGGATGTGGAGACACAGCGAGGACACCAGCGCCCACAGGAACACACCATACCACATTTCTGCAGGGCAAGGAGAAAGGAGGTGGACACAGACAGGACACTTCACCGCCTGCCTGAACTCGAGGCTTTATCAGGACTGGACTTGCACCGAGCAGGTGCTGTACAAACATGTAGGATGACAACGCTCCTGCTCTGATGAGTTTAAGAAATGAGCGAGTTTCACAGGTGAGAAAGGAGGATAAGTAACAACAATACAAAAAGAATAGAAACCACATACCCTAAGAGTGTCCATTTTAAAAGCTTTTAGCATTCAGGAAACGTACAGTAGGAGGTTTGCAAGGCAACAAGTGGGCACCTATTTACCACATGCTCCTTTTCAAGTCTCCCACTAAGAGCTGTAAAGTTGCAATGTCAGAACCATGACGGCAACATAGATGCCACATTTTGTTTTGCTACCTGCCTGCGAAGACACATGGTGCATGAGACCGAGCTGTGAGCTCACTATAGGCAATTACAGAAGTTTGTTCTGTACTGGGGGTGGCAAACCCTAGGCATTGGGTCATTCCAAATGCCTGCCCTGACTAGCTCTGTAACAATCCTTTGAGTGTCCTCAATCAGATCCATTGTTTAGTATAGCAGCCATGATATAGGCATGATTCTAGGCATGATTCTCTGAATCTCTTTATGCTATCAAAAGTTACCCTATGCTGCACGGAGACTAAAGTAATACCAAGATGTTCCAAGTCATGCCAAGATGTTTTGGAATAAGAACCTGAAAGAGCAGCAACTAGACAGGACACTGCAGTGGCCACCGTCACGGTCACAAAATGAACCTTCTTAAATGGGACTGGGAGGAGGTAAGGGAGACATCAAGAGTGCAATTTCTTTGGCATGGATGAGGGATACGACTACGTGTGCACACCATGAACCCTCTACATTGCCACTTAAAGAGAGTGGCTCCAGCCTGACAGTGACTCTGAATAAGAATGTCTGCATCTCCTTAATCAGGAGGATTGCTCCTCGCAGCATTCAGAGGCAGACTTGCTCAGATTGGGACAACATCATAACGGACTGCTTTTTACTCCAATGAGCCCTACTGAGTCAAACACAACTATGCTGGCTCATGCAGAGTGGAACTACCAGGCCAAATTCTGCCCTCATTTTATTTCCATATGACCCCATTAAGGACGAGGGCTACAGAGGTCACTTCCTGCCTGCAGTTGTACGCTTTGATTTTTCTTTTTTTAAATCAGTGGTGATGCACAAGCCAGGCAGAAGCTGGCTTGACCTGCACATCCCAGGCTGGGTTTGCAGGACTGGCAAGTAAGGACAAGCTGTATTTGTAAACTGACTAAATATGAGCAGGTAGACGGCCAACATGGAAGCAACTTATGATGCTAGGGCACCCTTACAATCTTATTCTGGTACTTTAAAAAAATTTAGTATTGACCCTGAGAGAAAAAAATCTCAAGAGCTATGGCATAAAGATTCTGTGTTATTGGTATGATAGCTTTCCTTGGAAAATTAGTTAGCTTGGATTTCCAGCACTAAAGGGGTGTTTGAAAATCATATTCTTAAGTCAAACAGAGTACAGCAATAAAGAAATCTGTGCTATTACTTGCTATTTATTTTGATTCTTTGAAAACTATGGCTCTGCACTTGTTCTTCTAGAGATCAGTTGCCTTTGATCCTGAACAAAAGGGGTGCTTAGAAACAAAAGGCAATTTCTTACTCTTGGGTGTGTAGTACTTCAGAAACAGCTCTCTCTCCAGAAGAACAGTCTGGATTCAAGCATCTTTAGGAAGCAGCTAAATTATGGCAGCAGAAAAACTGATTTTTCTTCCCATGATGAAGCAGAACTCAACCTGTTCCAATTGAGTTTGCTGGCAAGGACTCCTGTATTACTTCTGCAGAAGTTATTCCAGGTCACACAAGCAAGGAATTTAAAGTCTTGTAATATGACAAGAGTTAATATCACAGATAAATGGTGGAAACTATTCAGGAAACTTTTTTTTTTTTTTAAATAGAACGAGGGGACTGGAGTTCTAATAGCTCTGCTAGAGGACTAAAACAATGATCTTTGAGAACCACTGTTCCTCATTTATGTTTACCATAACTTCCTCTATATTTCTCCTTTGTCTTATTATTGTCTTAGAATGCTCAGTTCTGTATGGATGTGTGCTTTTACTTTAATGCTTATTTCTAAAATAAGCCAAACTCTACAAATTATCTGTCCCTCAAAAAAAAATTGTATCAAACCTCTGAATTTAATTTGCCACTACAGTTATGCATCTATTGCTTGCTACATTTTCCATGGTTTAATACAGTGTGAGTCTCAGCAGTTTACCTACTATATATAGTTGCTGCAGATAAAATGCATTACTGGTAACTCCTTGTTCTGTGTACTAACTAAACAAAATTGCCACTTCTACATTCAGCATAATATGGAATTCTTAAATCAAGATTGGATGTTCTAAAAAAATAGGCTCTAGGAATTATTTCTTCAGAGTTCTCTGGCCCATGTTACACAGGAGGTTACACTAGATGATCACAGTGGTCCCATCTTACCTTTCAATGCACGAACAGTGCTATATTTAAATATAGCACCACAATAAAGAAGAAACTTAAATATTGCAGTGAAAGAGCTCTCAAGTGTATAAGTGAGAGAAATATCCAAGGACTTATTTTAAATTTTCCAATGAGATCGCTATTAGGAAGAACTTCGTATGGCGTAAACAAAACATGCCTTCTCTGGCATGAAAGGAAGTTCAGTAAAACACAGCCTGCATTTTGTGACTGAAGTGATACCAACCCTTTAATGAGACGACCAGTAGTTTCAGTGCAAGCTAACTCACCCTTGCGCCCAGCCTCTCGACAATTACGCAAAGAGCAGCCTTTTGACACTTGCTTCAACTAACAAAATAGTAATAATCTGAAAAGGCTTGACCCCAGCTCCTACAGATCATCGCAGACTGTGCAGCGGACTCCCGCCGGACTGAGATATTCCCCGCACACCCAGAGCCTGTGACCCTGACGCTCCATGTTAAACGCAATTCTCTGCGTGGCGTGTCAATGTCAGGGACCTGGCGAGGGGACCGCGGTGCCGAAAGCATCCACCACGCAGGGGCCACGGGTAAGGCGAGCGCAGCGGACCCGCCCGACCTACGCGGGCCGCCCCGGGCCCGGAGGCGTTTTGCGGGGCGGGTTTAAAGTGAAAGCGCGGCTGCCCGCAGGGCGCAACCCTCACACTGACCGGGGGGGGGGGGCCGCACGAGCCACCACCTCGCGCAGCCGCGTGCCGCGTTTCAGACCCGCCGAGGGCTCGGCTCGAGGGCCAGGGCCGCTCGCACCCGTGCGGGGCCGTCCCCGCCGCCTTGGGCGGAGCGCTCGGCCGCGCCGCTCACCCGCTCGCCGCCTTGGGCGGAGGGGCCGCGAGCCGGGCAGGGCCGGCGCGGGTCCGACGCTGCTGGGCCCGGCTCGCCCACGGGCAGGCGGAGGCGAGACCGCGGCCAGGGCGCGGAGGACGGGTCAGCGGCGGCCTGCAGGGCGGTCCCGGGGCGGAGCGAGCGGCCGGGGGCGGGGCCCGGGCCCTGGGGGCGGGGCCCGGCGGTACCTGCGAAGCTGCCCAGCGGGCCGATGTACAAGGTGCCGTTGTCCAGCCGCGGCACCAGGCGCAGACTCAGGATCTGCTGCAGGAGCCCGCCCGCGGCCGGCCCCGGGTCGCCGCGCTCCATCGCGCCCGCGCCCGGAAAGGAGGCCGCGGCCCGGAAGCCGCCAGCGCCGCCCGCGGGACGGACGCCTGCCCGCGCGCCAATCACAGCGCGGATCGCCCCTCGGGTCCCGCCTCCCACCGTGACGGACACGCGCCCTCCCGCATCGCCCGCCTACGTGAGGGAGGCGGGCGCGCGCGGTGGGCCGGACCGTCGGGCACGCGGACGGGCGCCCCCTGCGGGAGGAGGGCGCCGCGCACCCGGCGCCTCGCCCCCGCCAGCCCCGAGGGTCAGCGAGCCGGCCAGAGGCAGAGGCGCCCCCCGTAGCGCCGCAGCGAGTCACGGGCCAGCCCCAGAGCGGGGCGCAGAACCCCGGCTCCCCCGGACTCCGCCCCCGTCCCGCGGCACCGCCCCGTGACAGAGCGCGGCCGGCCGCACTGCATGCTGGGACGGACTGCTCCTGGCAGCGGCCTACCTGGGCTCCGCCTTTTCCGGGCGGGGCGGGGCGAGACGTCGCACAGCAGAAAGGCCGTTTCCGCAGCCAGCCGGCGCCGGATGTTCCATTTCCTTCCGGTTCCCCCCATTAGGAGAGGGTTGCGGAGAGCATGGAGGACGCTCTAGCCTCCCAGCTCCATATCTCTATGGTGTCTCGTAGGGCGCTCTGAGCTTCTGCAGGCTCTATGGTACACCGCCAGCACAAGAGGGCGCTCCAGCGCACCCTCCGCGTGTCCGTAGCTCGGGCTCGAGGCGGGGAGGGCGCTCTAGCTCGCGCTGCCACATCTCTCTGGTACCGGCTGGCGGCCTAAGCGGCTGGGGCGGATCCGGCGAGGCAGCGCCGGCCGGCGGCATGTCGGGCTCGGAGTCTTCCTCCGCCGAGGATGAGGACTATGTGCCCTCAGGTGGGCGGGGTCTGAGCCCCTCCGTGCCGCGGGCCCTCGCGTGAGGAACGATCACGTGGGCTGCGCCAGGGCCCGAGGGCGGTGGGGCAGTGATAATGTGGGGTGCGGGGCGGTGGTGGCGGGGGCGGGGCGGTGATAATGCGGGGTGGGGGGAGGACGGGCGGGGCTGAGATAGCGGTGGTTCGAGGGCGTTAGGGAGCTGTAGTGGTGGGGCTGGGTGGCTGGGGTCTCTGATGCCAGAAAGCTGGGGGGCGGGGAGCTGGTTGCCCCTTGGGTGGGGGAGACAGGAGTGGCCTTTGCTGGAGTAATAACAATAACTTAGTTCGCGTGCTTCACATCTGGAAGGATTTCTTGGCAACCAGAGTGGCTAGAACCTTAGCTCTTTAGAAACAAAAGCTTAGGTTGTGCAGAAAGTGAGGGTGTATGCCCAGAACATGATCTGCAAACAGCATCTAGACCATCACCTGCAATTTTATGATGGGCGTCTCCACTTGCATTAGCATTTATATTGTGGTAGCGCCTAATAGGCTGATGTTTTAGGGATCAGCCACTCCGGTAAGATGACCCCCTGTAACTTGGGGGTGCCCTGCGGCTATACTTCAGATCCTTGACTTCAGGAGCCAGCCCACAATCATATGGTCTCATCCTGGCTCTAAGCAGCCTTGTTACTCCTTGCCAGGTGACGCCAGCAGGCAGCAAATTCCCAAATCCATCTTCCACGAGCTCCTAATTCCCAGAGGCTCAGACAATTCTCTACTGGTTCATCAGTGCCGAAGGTGTGAACCTAGCCTTCTAGTTATCAGTTCACTTTGGCATACACGCTCCACATAGCCTGCACACCAGAGACAGGCTTGGGATAAAATAAAACCAAGAGTTTAATAGAAAACCCACAGACTCAAAGATGAATGATAGTAATGATAAGGGAAAACAAAAGGATACAAGTTACACAGAAAATAAACATATAGATGCATCCTCAGACTTTACATGTCCATTTAGATTAAAAAACTTTGAACAGCTTCCTGGTGCACCCCCTAAGTTTTTGGGGGGCTGGGGAGGAATCTCACGTTCATGGATAGCTTCCCATCTAGAGGCTGTCCCTCAGTTTCTGGATGATCAGCCTCCCTTCCAAGCCTCTCTTTAAAAAGCTCTTTCCTTTTTTTAATTCTCTCAGGGCTGGTCTACACTATAGAGTTAGGTTGACTCAAGGGAGCTTACGTCCACTTACTATACTATACTAAAATGTTGCTCCTGCAGATTTAACTGCCCTGCTGCAGTGACTTAATAACTCATCCACGAGAGGTGGAGAGTCAACGCCAATGTAGTTAGGTCAACACTGTGTCAGTATAGATGCTTGTTTACACTGACTGTTACTAGCTTTCAGAAGCCGTCCCAACCCATGCCCCACACTGACAATACAGCTGTTGTGTAAGTGCTGCTAGTGAAGATGGACACCACAGCACAGTGTAGACATGCACGAGTAATGTAATTACTGTGGCAGATGTATGCCCATGTAAATTAGGTCGACTGACTTAATTTTGTAGTGTAGGTATGCCTTTAGATTATGACTGACTCTCATTCAGATTAGGGAAATTCCCTCTTGACATGATAACGGGATGTCTCACTGTCTTTCCATTAACTTGCATGGTCCATCACTGTCTTTTCCTGGGCTGGACAATGAATGGGTATTTGAAGTTGTTTAATGTAAACAACTTGTTTGGGAGCCGCCCCTCCCCGTTTGATTGCTACACTCCTTTGCTGTGACATTTATCTGACGCTTATGAGAACAGTTTTTATAATTTACAAATATGTAAATTCATAACCCTGGTCTATTTATGTATCTCAAGACTGTTAAGTTCAGAACATTACAAGCTTTCATAAGAGATCTTAATTGCTATATTTTATAATACAATGACAAAGTATGTAATCAGTGACTTTAATGACTTATATTTGGAGTTTAAACCTTTTGTTCTCCCCTTGGGATGTCTGGACCTTGCTTGTCACATAAGCCAACCAGGCTGAGGCCCCATTGTGCTAGGTGCTGTGCAAAAGGTAGGAAATATAAATAAGTGTGATAGACATGAGCTCTGCTCTCTGAAGCCTGACAGCTAATGAAACCCACCTTGTAGCCTTTGAAAGCAGTATGTGTACAGCTTTCTGTGGACAGACCTAGGAGACGGTTCTGCTGGTAACACTTGGATGTGCCATATGCTTGCTATTCTAATTGTGGCAAATGGGTCATTTGAAACCATTTGCTCCTCTGTGGCAATGCAGAATTGTCTTTGTTTTCCTTTGTTTCCTGAGTGATTGTGGGTTCTGTGTGGTTCTAGATGGGGAGTACAGCGAAGATGACGTGAGCGAGTTGGTAAAGGAGGACGAGGATGAGGAGAAACCGCACAAAGAAAAATGCAAAAAAAGTTCCAAAGGCACCGTGGGCAGGTAAACGCCAAACCTGTCCTACCTTAATGGGTTCATAATAAGGGGTGTGTCAGTGGCTTTACTGCTAAGCCACTGGGGCCAGCTGCAACCACCCTGCTCCCTCAGTTCAGCCGTGAGAATGCAGCCTAGGTTAAGCTGTTTTCTTTTGTAATTTTGAAAGGTTACCTGCCAAGACAGTACAAAAAGTGCCAAACATATCAGGGAAGATCCTCAAAGAGCATTCTTTCCATTCTGCAGACAGAGACTCTAAGTCGGTGGTTAGATGATTCCGCCTAGGCCACGTGGTGTCAGAACCAGGAATAAAGTCCAGTTCCTGACTTCCAGGTTCAGGGTCTTTCCCATAGGATACTTGCTTACTTCCTTACCCAAGTTCTCGATCCCCACTGGCTTTTGTAGCACGGGCTTTTGCCATGTAATGGAGCATTTAAAGAGATTGCCTGAATCTTATCATCCCCCAACTTTCTGAACTAACCAGAACGTGTGGGTGTCCAGCTAAGTAGCTCCCCTTGAGGGTAAAGGGAAACCTCACAATTAGAATCCAGCAGTCTGTAAATACAGAAATGTTAAGTCACATCACCAAATGCTCATGTTTCTACTGGTGAGGTGTTGCCCTATTTCAGCATTTCTGCTGGCATCTCTTTCCAGGAAGAGGAATAGAGGAGGCCTGTTAGTGCTGGGTGAAAGAGAGGAACTGAAGGATGCACAAAGCGACAGTAAGGAGATAGAGGAGGCCGATAGCCCAAGGCAGGGGAAAGGCGGCAGAGTGGAAGAGGAGGAGGAGAAAAAGAAGAAAGAGGATGCTCTGTGGGCCAGTTTCCTCAGTGACGTGGGACAGAAATCTAAAGCACCAGCTGCTCCTCAGATGACCAGTCCACAGACTAACAAGGTAATGGAGAAACCTGGTTGAGGCAATTCATTGTATGGGGCCGGGGAAAGCCCAGAGGGTAAAACCCAGAGGTGGTGATGACTAGTTCTAGCTAGTGCTGAGTATTGGCTTAAACAGCAAAAAAAAAAACGGATTTCGCCAACCCCGAATGTGGCGTTATAGGGTCGGGGTGCCAGAAGTGGGGTTGAGCGCTGGGCACCAGCCTAAGTGCAGAAGCCAGAGTCTTTCCTTGCAGCTGGAAAGAAGTAACACGGTTGAATAAATGACACTGACCTGTCACAGCTACTTTTGGTGCTGTTCAATGGGAGCATTCTGTGCGACCCTTTCAGCTTCTTTTCAAAGTCCTGGATTCCATGTGTAAAGTCTAAGAACAGCTCAGGGAAGACAAATAAAGCTGCACAATTGGGCACAGCTATCCCTACAAGGCCTATCTCTTCACTGGCTTTCACATGGATGCTCTGTTTAGCCTGTTGCACTGGCTGTGCTGTGTTGTGCTGAAGTCCTGGCCAAAGCCTTCAGTATAGTGGTGGGACAGGAAGGTCTTGTCCAGCATGGGAAGGAGGGGAACTGGAGCTAACGGCTTGCTGATGGCTTGTCGAGTTCCTGCTACACATTGTGGAGGTTGACTTCCCCCTACCATGGCACACAGCTGCAGGTGGCATGTGAAATTTGCATCAGTACCTCTAGTGCAGAACTTTTCCTCTTTCGTTCCATGCGCATTTCATAAAAGGAATACGAGGGGGAGGGGAACATGGGGTATAAAACGTGCCAGTGCCCTTCACACCCCCTGCCATCCAGGCTGTCCTGAAGATACTGCAGGTTTGGATTATCGCTAGGATGAGAGAGGATCTCATCTCCCTGCTTTCTCTGCTGGTTTTCTTTAGAGTGGTGCTTTTTAACATAATCTGCTCGGCTGTGGAGCCACTGACCTAACTGTCCTTATCTCTATGGCACAAGTCAGATGTTATAAGATCAGACCCTGATCTTGGGTTCTTTGGGCATGATATACTTGGTTGTAAATATTGCAGCACAAGAATCTGAAAGTGAAACTGATCAGAACTACTATTTAACATAATGAAATTGACTAGTCCAAGTGGTTTGGCTTACTGGTAGCTGATCACATGGAGCTAGGCGCCTCCTGGCTTCCAGCTGCTGAATTGCAATAAAAAACCCCTTAAAATACATCATTTTCCTAATGTTGCTTTTCTGTGTAATTGAAGAGAATAGGGATGAACAGGAGTCGGTGAGGGCACGGTTTGCCTCGGAGAACCTTTAGCAGAGGTGGTCGTGAGTGAAAAAGAAGGAGCCCAGATTGACTCTCAGATCCCAGGATGAGTGTGCAGGGCTGGCAGCTAGAAAACACATTTGTAAACTTGAGCATGCATGTGCTGGACTCGTTGAGAGACATTTAAACACAGGGCCCCACAAGGCCATGTATACAGTACCGCCCTTTAGAATGCAACTGCATCTGAAGGCTCCAAAATGCAGTCAGTTCTATAATCCTTGTTTTTCATTTGCTCGTAACTTTTAGAAAAAAATCTCCTGTTGTATTGAAATCTTCATGCCCAAAGGTGAACCATTGCTTGTTGAACATTTAGGTCACTTACATTCAGGATTTTTATACAAATAAGGTGGTGGGGAAAAAATACGCTGTTCTGATCACCGCTTTTTTGTGGGCTCGTTGGTAAAAAATGGCTGGACTTTGAAAGTTTAGACTTGGCACACAGTTCATTCTCTGGGTAGTGCCAGGGCTAGGTTTGGAGTATTTTTGTTTTGGATTTCCTAAAGTTACGTCTGTTTTAAAATGTTTGGCGCTTGTACAGGAGATAGAAAACAAAAGTATTACAAACATGTCTGAAAAGTGCATGCACAAGTCCAAGTGTCCAGTTATCACTTGTGTGCACCATTGTAAATTGCAGTTGTTCCTGACTAGGGGGTGCTGCCTGACCAAAAGCTGGCCCAGTACCTGGTAACTAATAATTTGAAGACTGTTCCTTAAAACAAAATATAATAGTTAATTAAGGAAATTAAATGCAAAACTAGTGTTAATACAAGGATGAAAAATCAGTTAGTCATCAGAAAATTCTCAAGTGTTCTTCTGCAACAGTAATGTAACCATTTTGTACAGATGTATTTTCTTTCTGTTTTCCCTGCTAAAAGTAAACCTTAGTACATGGCTTTTAGTTGTTGAAGGGTTATGAGATGATTGAGTGTAATTTGGGGGTAGATAGCTTAATTTGTATTTCCAGATGCTTGCCTAATTTCTGAACTTTATACTGATGCTAGTTTTTACATCGGTCCTGTAAAATCCGTTGGATTCCTCGTGCTTTTCTGCTGTGTGTGTAGAAGAGTTAGACATTCCAGTCCTGGCCCTGCAATGACAGTTAGAATCCAACTGGGGAATTTATATCTGGCATCTGAGGCACTAACCTCCTTTGTCATTATTGTGGGTGACTTGCTTTGGATAGTGACCAGTGGAGCTAGGATTGGAGCTATCAATCCAGTGCTGCCTGACTGATGAGACAGTCCATAGGCCACTTGAGATAATTAGCTGGTCTCACTGCAGGATCCAGTTTTTTCATGATTTGTCACTGCTGTGTTTCTCAGGCTGCGGAGGAGAAGAGTTTGAGCAAATTCCAGGAAGAAGCAAAAGAGCCAGAAAAGCCAAAAGACATGGCGAAAGTGACAATCACCAAAGTGTTTGATTTTGCAGGTGAAGAGGTCAGGTGAGTTTGCCTGGAGCTGGTATGTCCAAGTTGTTTTATGTTGACTTTGGAAAATGAGTGACTAGAACATCCATCTTCCTGCTAAAATGTTGGTGGTGCAGAGGAGAGCTAGGTGCTTTATCCGTTCTCAGTGTGCTGTTACAGTTCTGTAATGGAGCACGGACTGCTCTTGTAATGCAAGGTGCACTGCAGTCCACTGTGGCTCTGAGTGACCCAGGAATACTTGTTAAAGACAAGGTGGGGTGGTAGCACCAAACCCCTGATAAAACTGACGTCAGACCTGGGGCTGGTCTAATGGGTTATGTGACACTGTGTGTGCTTTGAGGAGCTGGTTCTCTTCAAAGCCTTCCATTAGCAAGGGCCTGACTATCTCTTGGGCTGTGAATCTCCAGGAGAGTGCTGGGAGGTTGAGGTTGAGGGAGCCTAGGACAAAGCTCATGACAGTAGCGGGGGCAGGTTTCTCAGCAGACAGCTGTGGAACACCCTTCTGTAGAGCTCAGTCGTTGGCCATCTTCACTTTCTGCTTTGCTTGGACCTTCCCTCAATAAGGGGTGCTGCGAAATGGCTTGCCAACCTCTTCCCCGTGGAATTCAGCCACCTTGCAGAATGATGCATCAGGAAGAGCCGAGCATTTGGTCATAGTGGGACAGCAACGATGGCTCTTGTGCCTTATTTTAAATGCTTCAATGTCACAGTGAGAAGCACGTTAGCAATGCTCAAAGTTAGTGCTGAGGAGCATTGGTGGCACTGTTGGTGAAGTTTATATAATGCCTGGCTGCATTCTGGCCTGGTCAAGATACTTATTTTGGCAGCAGAACAGAATAATCACTCTACCCGAAGAGGCAAAATGCTGCCCACTAAAGCTCAGCTGTCAGAAAGCTGACCTGAAAAACGAAAACGTGCACAATGGAATTCTCCACCAGGGGGCGCCAAGCCCACAGTAACACCCCAATGTCAGACAAGCAAGGGGAGGAACGCAGATAAATTGCTCCCAATTACATTGCTTTTTGGTAGGGGTCTCACTGGTCAGGCCCCGTGGAAAGACAGGGAAAGACAGGTCATGGAACTTGCCACTATTTTTCAATGGGATTGGTACTATTGAAATAATTTATACCTTCTATTTTCTGAAGGTAGCCCCTTCTGTTGCTTTTCATAGAGCAATGAGTTAAGCCTCCCAGTCTCTGTGCCTCATTTTCCCTGCGTATAAAATGGAGATGCTGACCTATCTTCTGGAGACTGGGTAGGAGATTTTCCCAAAAGCCTCGGTGGCAAAGTCACAAACAACGTAGGTGTCCCAAACCCCAGTCCTCAGCCCTGAGTGCTAAGTTCCATCGCTTCTCTCCAGGACCTCACTGTTCTAAGGGTTGAGCCTTTGCCGAGGTGCTTATTTCTCCCCACACACCTGAGGAAGAGGAAGTTGTGCTGAGACTAATCAATGGTACTGCAGGTTGCCAGGTCAAAAACCCCTGCTGCTCTTTTGATAAAGCAGCTTCCCAGCCAAACGAAGCACTGCAGATCTGTGTTCCCACTCTATCACAAAGGAATCTTCCCTCCCTTCACATCACACATACGCCTTGTATTCAGGATACAACCTGATTAGAGTTAGAAGAAGTTTGCTGAATTTTTCCGAAATCTGTGGGAGTGTGGCTCTGCGGTTGCTGATTCAAGTCTCATGTCCATATAGTGGGTATAGCAGACATATAGTTTAAAGGAGGACTTTGATTCATAGCCAATTTACCTTATAGGTTTACTTAAGAACACCAGTATTCCATGCATGGAGGAGAGTATTTAAGCATTAATGCCTTTAAAGCAGGGATTGTCAAAGGAGCCTAGCAGAATTAGGTGAATTCATGCTCCTTTGACAGTCCCAGCCTCAACTTTTCTCTTGTCCCTCGGGAAAGAGCCTCTTGCTGAATGGTAATACAGCACTGTGAAGGAGACAAGGATGTTGTGAGCTTCTGATCTCCAGGCATGAGATCTGGCTCACCTAAATCTGTCTCAGGCATATGTATAGAGCCCTGCACGGATATAAAAATGTGGATCCGTATCCAATCCACATCCACGAGAATCAATTTATATCAGATCCCCGCTGTCTATTTTTTCTATGGCATCCACGCCCACAGCTCTGGGCCCCCAAATCAGCTGTTTGGAGGCCAGCCCCTGCCACAGCCACTGATCAGCTATTCGGGGGCCAGCCCCACCAGGCAGCTGACAAACAGCTGATCAGCGGGACCTCATATCAGCTGCCGGCAGGGGGAGCCCCACCAAACAGCTAATGGGCAGCCTGTGGGGTGGAGCAGCTGGTGGGTGCCCCATGAGGGGTGGGACACCGAACAGCTGATGTCAGCCCACCCCTGGGGCCCCCAGGTCTCAAAGACAGGGAAGCAACCTCAAAAGCTATGAGCTGCAGACAGTTGCTTCCCCATCTTTGAGATCTGCATATGATCCACCCTCTGCACTACGGTCCATGGATATAAAGCAGATACCTGCAGATTTGCAAGGCCCTACATATGTAGGGTGCCCATCACCACAGTATCTGGGTCTTGCAAAATGGGTGTGAATATTATCATCGCTCACCCTCAACATGGTGCTAGTAATTTGAGGGCGGTTGGGGGGATTCTTTTACTCTTGCCTGTCCAAAATGACATGCCTTGGGTGAGTAGAATTTTTGCAAGGGTACTCGAATACTGAGCTCAGGGCTTTAAACATCAATATCCACTCATCCCTGCGACAGCTTTTTAGTATCACATCACAAATGCCCCAGATTAATTGCCAGCATCTTTTTTTCTGCAGCGGCTGTTTGGCAGTGGGCTGATTCCTACGAGTCTGTAGGAGAAAGGAGTTCAGTGACGAGTTAAACTGTGACTCCTTCCTCGAATGAACCAAACCCGAGAATGGGGCAGGAGCATTGGTGTAATCCTGCAAACCACCAAGGTTCACTTCCTTTATGTTGTTTAAAGTAAGTCCTGGTCACCAGAGCCAGTAACAGATGGCTCGAGAGAGATCTGGAAGGCAAAGCTTGTGGCGACGCTCCAGTGGTGCTGGAAGTCTGACGTGCAGCTGCATTGTAGCTCCTTGGAATAGCTTCCTAGTCTCCTTCCCCTGCTTTTTATGAATAACTAAAGTTATGATTTTGTCATGGTTATTTTTAGTAAAAGTCAGAGACAGAAATAAACAGAAATTCGCGGAAGCCTGTGACGACTTCTTGACTTTTACTAAAAATAACTGCCAAAATGGGGCTGATGCGGAAGGGGGGGAATGAGAACCTGAGCCTTGCTTTGGGGGCCAGGGAGATAGGTCCAGCACCTGCTGCTGCTGTGGCTGACAGCTCTGGGGTCTCTCTGCACCTATGGGGGCTTGGAGTTCCAGGGCCACCTGCCACCTAGGGCTCCTCTGCCACCTGTGGCAGTTCAGGGCTCCAGGGTTCCCCCACAGCAGCTCGGAACTCCTGGGCCACCTTTGGCTGACAACTCTGGCCTGGCCGCCCTGGGGCTGAGCGGAAAATGTCATGGACGTCTCTGGAAGTCACTGAATCTGTGACATAAGGATAAGATTATGAATAACAGACTATGCTGGAAGCTCCAGCCAATCTGACATCTGAGCTGACTTGCACTCTGATCCTCCAGCTACTTGCATCTCAAAACATGGCGTGCTGCAGGCCACCCATAACAATTCCATGGACCAGAGCTTGGGGACCACACCTGTAGCGATTGGCGCCTGTGTGAGCAATGCTGGGCTGGGGCGGGGGGGGGGCATCTTCCCTTTAAAGCAGGGGTCTCAAACTCGCGGCCCGCGGGCCAACTGCGGCCCGCGGGCTTGTGTTATGTGGCCCGCAGTCCGAATCCGGCCGCAGGCTTGTGCTGTGAGTATTTTCAGAGAGGAGCTCAGGCAAGTTGTGGCCGTCTTAAAAAGGAAATGGCCGCCGAATGTGGCCCCACAGGGAGATTTAACGCGGAGAGTGGAGTCTGCAAGTCCCTGTGAGAGCCTCTCTCTCTTCTACTGTGCCGCCTTAAAAAGGAAATGGCCGCCGAATGCGGCCCCACAGGGAGATTTAACAGCGTGGAGTCTGCAAGTCCCTGTGAGAGCCTCTCTCTCTTCTACTGTGCCACCGAATTTTACCCTGCGGGGAGCTTTTTTCGGCGGAAAGTAGAGCATGAAAGGTGGAGCAGAGAAGTGTGTGTTATGTGTGGCCCCCCTGAACTCAACTCAATGTAAATGTGGCCCGCCATACCAATTGAGTTTGAGATCCCTGCTTTAAAGGAACATGTGCACAATGATAGCTCATAGAAAGGGCCTGAATACCAACGCTGATTTTTTTCTCCCGGGGAGATAGCTGGCAAGAGTCTGTTACGCTGGTGCCTGCTCCATGATTTGTATCTGTGGATGCTTACCTGAGTGAAACTTGCATATTCGGATTTGCTTTCTAAGTGGGCTGAAGCTGCGTTTCAGGAATGCTCCCTTTTTTTCAAAACTCTAGAATTTAGATCAAGTTTGAACAAAGGGAAGGCATCTCCATGTCCAGCTCATTGGGTCATGTAGGATTTTCCACGATTCCAGGCCTAGGAGAAATTTGCCTTTCTTATACTAGACTAATTCATCTAATTAAACTGTCTGTTAATGGATCACCCTTGCTAGGCTAGAGAAGCTTTTTAGCAGGTTCAGAATATTAAAAATGCCAAATAAAGAAGCAGGTTTTCTAAATTAATAGTTTACGTGTTCCCATTTAGAGCCCAAGTGTCTCAATCTTGGAATTATTAATGATTGTGCCTCGATGGCTGATTTCCATGTCTCCTTGGCACCTGTTCCCCTGTTCTGACACCATCTGTGCTGCTCATTGTCCACTTTCCGTTTCTCTTTTGTGTGAAATAGACACAGCGCAGCGGGTGCCTGTCACCTAGAGAGCTGTAAATTGTGGACAGTGGGAGCAAATTGCAACGACCATTTACTTCCAAATGAAAGTTCAGAGTTGGCTCGCAGCGCCTGCGCTCTGCTATATGAGCTTGCCTCATGATGCACGGCGTGCGGTTGCATTAATAAGCAGCTGTTCCCTGGTGCCAAGGGCTTTTATCTGATGCAAAATGTAATTAGGTTATCAGCACACTTGTGTTCAGTTTGGCTGCCACAACTTCTATGGCTCTTGGCCTTTCTGTCCGTTACTGCTGTGAGCTGTATGTGAAAATGAATCTCCAGTCAAAAGGGAGCATGTGCACATCCGCAATCACAGTGAAACTGACTGAATGTGAATGGAGCTGGCCCATGAATCCACAGTAACATGTCCTGGGCCAGGTTAGAACCCAGGAGGAAGAGAGGACAGAGAGAAGCCAATTCCTATAACGATCTGAAATGGAGCTCATTTTAGAATGTGTCCATTACAAAGAGGAAGCATTGTTGAGTGGACAGAGCACTTCCTGTCTCACAGGGCGGGAGGGTAACTGCATTAAGAGTTTGCTCATGGGCGATGGTGATAGGGCCATGTAAGCATCAGAGGTAGAGGTGACATCCATGCAACTAGACAGCCAACCTGGATTGACTGGCCTGGGCTTTGGAGACCAGCTTTCTAGGCCCTTGGCTCTATCCCTCTGAGTTTCAGCCAGCCAGCCTCCTCCACTTCTCCATACTCCCCACCACTGCCACCGTCCCTCGCCTCTTCCCCAGTCACATGTTTTTAACCTGTTGCCCACGGACGTGCACCCACACAATGGACAAGCCACAGAGAAGGAACAAATGAGTGTCATGCAGTGGGCGGCTACTCACCTTCATTCTGTGCATCAGGTGGCTCTGTGCAAGGTTATATACAGCAGCAGTCATTGCCCCTTTCCCTCCCCCCAAATCACATCCTCAGCAAGGAGTGCTGCCCACTGGATCCAGAGGAAGCCCCGAACAGGTGGGACAAGGTGCTGCACAGAATGGTCCCTTGCTGAGATGAGTTTCCCAGTTTCTACTATTTGAAACACAAGGGCCAGATGTAAGCCATGTGCTCCCTGCAGTTGGTTCCTCCTAACTTTGCTTAGGGGCTTGCAGTTGGCTTCGTGGAAGGATTTCTAATGCAGTTAGGATCCATTTTGTATTGGCCCTCCAGTAGTTTTCTTCCCACCCTTATCTCAAGGGGCTTTCATCCTCCCTGGCAGATGGCTCCAGCACAGAAGCTCTTCGGAAAAACTTCCCTGCAACTGACTTTGTCCGAAGACAACTTCTCCCATGTTTAGAGTTAAAGCCACTTTCATCGGAACAGACAGTGATGGGTGCATTTATTTCCCTCCAAAGCTCAAATCTAATTTGCTCCTAGTGGGGATGTAACTTTCCTTTGCTGCCGCATTTGAGCGTGGATGCTGGAGGCTTCATGGGCCCTGCTGTACCTGGAACGCAGGACCACAGAGCCCTGGACATGAGGCCCATAGCAGCTGGAGTTTTACAACAGGCCTTGGCTGGGTGGAACTGGGGATAGTCATTTCTTATCTGAGAAAATATTTGAAGAATCGCTTATCGGAAGACTGAGAAGATGACTCAGATGTGGAGCAGGACTGACTCAAGATCATCATTTAAGAAGAGGCTCTGCAACCTTTCTTAGATGCTCCTTGACTGCATGTTTGCTGATTAATTCAGGACGCTTCTGAAAGCACCTCCTCAGTGCTTTGCTGTGGCTGCTCATTAGAGCTTATTGCTGTTTTTAAGCCACCTCCTAGGACGGCCATTGTATTATTTAGGGCAGGGTTCCCCAACCCGAGGAACAGGACTCAAAATTGGATCGCCAGAATGCTTGAAAGGCCCATGTGGCAGCTCCTGTGGCTCTGGTCTCACAGGGCTGGTGGGCTGTCCTCCCTGCACCGGTCACTGCAACCTCTGGACTGCCAGTGCCACTCAGGCTTAGCCCAGCTGTCAGGATGGCGGCAATGCGGGTCGGCCAAACTTGAGAGAGTGGCACTGCTGCCCCATGAGCCAGATCACAACTTCCCTCTCAGATTTGGTCCAGTCAGAGGGTGGGGCCAAACCTGAATGGTGCTGCAACCCCCGAGGTGGTACCGTCCAGAGCAGAGAGCCCAACTCAGCCAGCCCCACGACACAGGGGCCGCACAGGGGTGAGTGCCGAGCAGGACACAACCTGGACAGAAACCAACCTAGAGCCTCCACTCCCAGCCTATTTACTGGGTTGTGACAGGCTGTAAACATTTACAAATGGGTCCTGAGTCCAAAAAGGTTGGGAACCACTGGTGTTGGGCAGTGGGCAAGCTGACCCTGCTAGCTCTTTCACCAAAAGAGCCGTCCTGTTAATTAAACAGCTGCAAAAAACCCCTGATGGTGCAGATTATTTGCCCCTGTGGCAGGAAAACAGAGCATATGGAGTCTGGCTTTTTTACTCTGTCTCTTTAAGTTGGGTTTATTAAAATATCACACGTGCTTATATACAAGAAGCACGGGAAACAGAAGGCTCCCTGGTGTGTTTGAAGCCCCTTCGGATAGGAGGTTTTGCAGATGCAAAAGGAAATAAGGCTTCGTGTTTCTACACAGCTTTGTGTCCAACTCTGTCAAAGCACTTTCTAAAGGAGCCTTATCCCCATTTTTATGAACCTGGAAATTGAGGCAGGGAGAGGTTAAGTGACATGGTCCAAGGTCACCCAGCAAGCTAGTGTCAGCACCTTGAGGTCAAGAATCACTGCTCTGTGCCCTGTCTCTTGGACATCATTGCCGCTGGACCACAGTCAGTTCTTTGCACCAAGGAGGAGTACTGACTCCCTTTGCAGAGCTGGGGTATTACCTCTCCGGGAGCCCATGAGATTTTTATTAAAGGGAGGAATATGGTTCAAACAGAGGCATTTGTGTCTTTCAAAGTTGAAATGCAAAGCTTTTAAAAAACTGCCTTACTATAAAGTAATTGCTGAGTTTGGAAATGTCACCTTCGGCAGGTGAAATATCAAACCCTGAACATAGGCCTTAACAAGTCAAAGAGAGGCTGATTTCCGGTCAGTGCTGTTTGTAAATGTCCTCGTAACTTTCAGTCAGACACTTGAATTTAGTCACTGCTTGGGTGGCTTGTGACTTTTCAGTCCACCTTAAGGAAATCAAAGAGGGGCCCTAGAGAGGGGTTTTGGTGGGCGAAGGAGTTCAGATTTGGCCATGATTTGTGGTAGGGAAAGCAAAGACTTGGGGGATGGTGGTACTGAGGAGCTGAACCTTTAGAGTTTTGTCTGTTCTAATAAAACCCCACACTGAGCCACCGGGCCCCTTGTGTGCAGGACTGAGATTGAGGCTGGGAATTGTGTCGGCAGAATCGAGGCATTTGACCCTGCCCGAGATGGGGAGCTAGAACCAGGTCAGGGACTTCGGCATAATCATCTTGACTAGTGAAGGTGATTTTGGCAAGGTACCTGTTAAGCCCTGGGATGTGTTTCTGGTTAGCTCCAGGCCTTGCTCAAGGCTGTGAACTTTTCACTCCTTTCCTGCTTAGACTGCTCCAGTATGCTGGGCACAGCTGCTGCAGGACAGATTTATTCCCCCTTGATGAGAAGTCTGACCGAAACAGCAGTGGAGGTGCCATTCTAATGCCGACCATGACAATTGCACCAAGCGGCCCTGGATTCTTTCTTGCCTTTTCCCCGGTTTTGAAGGGGGTGGATTTTATCCTGCATCTTCTGTGGGCTTGGCTAGAACAGATTATCCTCAGCTCCTCCCAGTGCAGGGGCGAGCCACTCATCTGCTCACAGCTGCTCTTGCTGAACGCCTGCCCTTTTCTTCTCATCCTTCCCATTCTCAGCCCCTCCCCAAAAGGCAGCAGCTGCAGAAGAGTGGAACACCTTCCCTGCTCCCTGGTGGGTTCTTTAGTTGCCACCATGCAGTACACTGCATCCCTGCTCAGCTCTGCCTCCCACCTGGCAACTACAGCTTCACTCCTGCTCTTCCCGCAGCTGCCAGGACCCCAGGGGTGGGGTGACATCCCCTCAGCCTCCCAGGCTAGGTGGCTTTGTGAAGTGAGCCTAGGAGTGTTTCTGCTTCCCGTGCCACAGTCCATAGGATGGAATTCTGCTTCTCAGTACCTTAGGCTGTGCCTATGCTGAGGGTGACACATGCAGCTACGTCCTGCAGTGAAAGGCTCCAGAAGCCCCCCACTATTAGAGCCTTTTACTGCAGCAAGGAAAGGATCTGGCAACGGGATCTTTCCCCCCTGCTGCTGCAGCCTTTCCCCACTGCCTCCCCCCACCAGAGCCTTCCTTGCTGCAGTAAAGCGGGGAGCTTCACTGCTAAAGACAGCACTGTAAACATGAGAAGTGCTGCTCTGCTTGTGGAGAGCTCTGCAAGGTATATGCCTGGGGGTTGGGTGAGTAGGGCATCTGAGCCGCGTCTCCCCATCACTCTTCTGTTTATACCTGTGCTAGCTGGTCCCCTGCACTGCTGCAAGGGTAGACAGTGCTGAGACAGGCGAATGGCAGGGCGACATGCTCAGCCCGTCTCCTACCAGCAAGTATAGGTACGAGTTGGGAAATTCAAGCATGATCTATAAAATGAAACTTGTATTTTGATTTTCTTTAAAATAGGGGATTTACTGGCGTGACTCCCAGGGTTTAGAGTGTTTTCCTCATCCCCAGTGTTTAAACCACTTGTAATTGTCCAGTCACTCTCCTGCCCTCCAGCTCACAGTGTAGCTGGCCTGATGCATTACACTGTACCTGTCAGGACAGGCCGAGGATAGAACTCGTGATTCCATTAACCCTCTTCTTGCCATCCCGATCAGGGGCTCCTGACACCTCTCTGGAAACCAGGCTGTTAGTACCCGGCAGTGGAGAAGCATTCATAATTCTTGCCGGAAATGTTGGTGAGAGTCTTGGACTGCGTGTGTCATTCCCAGGGTGTAGTGCAGGGATAGCTGGAAGAGAAGGACGGTGTCCTTTGGTGCTGTTCAGAAGCGGGGATCACTGCTTTGTTGTCTTTCCTTCGGCTGCTGACGCTATAGATGAGGTGCACGGTATTCCCTGTCAAGGCTGATATTTATTGCTGGGCTTCTCGTAGACTGCATTTTGGTGAGATGCTTTTGCAGCATCAGTGAATGATGGGTCAATTGAGTGATAGCAGAATTGTTCTGTGTCTCCTGATTCCTGTCATTGTAACCAGGAAGAGTCGGTGGACTCCAGACTTTACAAGGGCTTCCTGCAAAAAGTGTATCATTTTAATTATTAAACCTGTTTCACAGGGACTGATCTGAGCAATTTAGTAGCAGCCCAGTGCATAGCCATGCAGGGGATCAACGCTCTGGAATCTAGCCACCATAGCATCCTTCCGAACTGGCAGGAATTTGGGATGCCCAGCATTGTCCTTGAGTTACTCCTTTAAGGTGGATTGCAAGAGATGTATGGCCACAGCTAGATCCAGCTCTGATAGATGGAGCCTGCTGTGAGCAGAGACCATTTCCTGAAAATAAGGGTAATTAACCATTGGAACGATTTTCCAGGGGCTGTGGTGGAATCTATGTCGCTGACAATTTTTCAATCAAGACTGGATGTTTTTGTAAAAGATCTTCTCTAGGAATTTTCCTGTGCTATAGAGGAGGTCAGGTTGGAGATCACAACGGTCCATAAGAAAACCTTGAAATGAGGCTGTGTTTAGGAAGTGAAGGAGGGAGTCTAGATACTTACACTTTGTCCCTCAATGTGGCGTTGAGTGCAGCGCTGCTAAAAGCGGGTAATGAACTTCTGCAGACTTCCACTGGGATGGAAGTCAGTGTGTGCTGGGCCAAGCTCTGAGTAAGATAAGCTCTGAGGACCATCAGAATGTCTAAGGCTGCTTTGTCTGGTTGGGAGAAGTTGTTCGGTTTGTGTCAACTTTAAACCCAGATCCTCCAACCTGGCCCAGGGGATCTGGAAGAGCCTATTATAGTCGCTTCCTTGTTGTTTGTTTTTCCAGGGAATGGCCTCTAGATTCCTCCCAGAGCCCTAAGGATCTCCCCACTTTGAAACCCCTCTGATCCTCAATCTTTTGAGGATCCGCAGCTCCCAACCTTCTTGCAGTATTTCCTTTGGAGCCAGCTCTGCCAGAACTGTTGTTCCATGACATGCCACTTGCCCCCTCCACCCCCTATGGTGCCTCCAAAGCCAGGAGCTTTTTCTGTATAGCACTTCCAGAAATTTGGCCTAAACGGTGAGAGACCAGAAGTCGTTTTGTACCCGTTATTTTTGAAAAAGAATAAAGCCATCCTGGGAATAAAGCCAAACCTGAGTAGGTTCCAGAGATGAATGGCCTTTGGATTGGTTTTGCTCTTTAAAACGAAAAAAAATGACTTGCAGCTTTGCTGCAGCGGAACCATGAGCCTCTCATCCTGGCATGGTGACATGGCAGCAGCAGCAGCTGAGCTGCGTCTCGCAGAGCTTGGGGGTACCTTGACCTGGCACAGTTTATATTGGCTTTTTCCCATTTCAAAAGCAGCTATTGATTTTGGAACCCAGCAAGTGAAAGTATGCTCCCTCTGCGGAGTGGCATAGAGCTTCTGAAAGGGCCGCATGCGCAAGTTTTGATGACCTTTCTGAAACTGTAGGGAACATAGGCACATAAGGGATTTTCCCTGGGGGGGAGGGAAGGAGGGTGTGATTTTCACTAATGATTGACAATTATTGACCAGCTCATTAAATGCAGGCTTCGATTACTTTCCTATACATTATGTATGCAGTTCACTGACATTTCTTCTGTGAGTAGAGGCAGCCCTATATTGCACTTAGGTTTGTGCGTGCTGGAGCTGGAGAATTTTGCCTAGAGATACCCATAGGAAGCCACGTTCACACCTCATGGCCATAGCCCCTCGCCTGGCTGTATGAGGTGATGTCACCTTGACTCCTCGCAACTCTCTTTCTTTTCCTAGTATCCCTTCCTAATATTGCCCAGAATTCATGCGTTCGTACAGACAGTTTGCCAGATCCTCACCGCCCGTAACTACCCAACATAAAGGACATAAAACTAGCATAGCACATCAAGCAACCCGTCCTGCTAAGCCAGGGCCTCCTGCAGGGCCTCTCTGTTCCCTACAGCAGTGGTCCCCAACCTTTTTTGCACCAGGGACCGGCTTCAAGCTAAACTATTTTTCCATGGCCCGGCAGGGCAGGGTGGGGATGGGGCAGGCACCCCAGCAGGCAGCACTTCACACTACTCTCTGCCGTGAAATTGACTCACCCTTGTCAATTTCGGTGGCAGAGATGGAGGGTGGGGCCCACAGCGCAGAAATTTACCATTTTAAGAGCCGGTTCGCTCTTAAAGTGGTAAACCACTGCAAACCGGTTGCATTTGCAGACTGCCTAGCGGCTAGCTGAAGAGCCGCATAGCCGCGGCGCCGCAGACCGGCAAAAAACCCACAACGGCCCGGTACTGGTCCGCGGACCGGTGGTTGGGGACCCCTGCCCTACAGATTTCCTCCGGTGGGTCTAGATGAGGCTTTTGTAATTTCCTGATCCCTAGCTGATCAGTCTCAGCTGGCAGGTAGCTAACAAGTCCCAGGTAAGGCTGGGCCCCAACTCCCATTAAAGGGCCAGGCCACCGGGAGACCAGACTCCCTGGCAAACAAAGCAATCATGCCCTACCGAGCCACTAGGGGCAGGTTTTCAAAATGCAGCACCGGGTTCTGAGCTGCTTGGAAAATCTGGCCCGTGTCACACTGGGAGACATGGGGTGCGTTTCAGAAAATCTGGCCCGTGCCACACTGGGAGACATGGGGTGCGTTTTAGAAAATCTGGCCTGCATTCTTGGTCTCCAGGTAACTTGGCCACTGCTCCCCTACCTGCGCGGCACTGAACTTTTAGCCAAGGGAGGGATAAAGGTGGCTCTGTGCCATGGCTATGCTGTGAATGCCAGAGGCTGGTGCCCAGTGAGAGCAGCCTCAGCTCAGCTGCAGTGTCCCCTTTGTTTCATCATGGCAACCAGAGATAGATAGCCCAGCCATGCCTTCGCTCTTCAAGAATGCTGTGAAAAAAGGGTGGGGTGCAGCATTCCTGCTACGGGGAATTCCTAGTGGCTCTTCACCAAAGCAGAACCAGCATACACGCCCAAGGCATCCATGAGTTTGAGCCTGGGAGTCTGATCTTGTGAGAGGCCGAGCACGCACAATGCCCTTGACCTCAGCACCTGGCAGGATGGAGCCCCCGAACTCTCAAAGTGCAGCTAACTCTGGGAAGAGCACCCAGGCCATTAGGCTGAGGCATGTGGAATCCAGAAGGGGAAACATTTCATCTCTGTCTATGCCAAAGGAGAGGTGGAGAGTGATTTACAAAAACCTGCAACAAATTAGCGTCCGCTCTGCAGCGCTTACTGAAAACTGGAGGCCTGTAAAATTGGCCAAACCCAGCCAGAGCTATTGAGAAAAAAAAAGGCCCCCCTTGCTGTGCCAGTCTGAGCTTCATACGCCTGCAAAACCCCTGAGTCAGGACCTGCAGCACCCTTTGTGTTTCTGGCCCTCTGCCTCCTTGGGCAGAAGGTCACATGGTGTAGCAAGGTGTGTAACGTGGTCCAGTATCTCTCTGGGACCAGGCTGAGAGCACAAACCTTCTTTCACTTGTGACCAAAGCCAGGATTTGCACCAAAGCTTCCAGAGAAGAGCTAGTATGTCCTAGCCTCCCCTCCGCCATTTAATTCAAGTACTAAGCTTCAGTGTTTAATATACAAAGTTAAATGTTTGGTCCAAACCAACTTAATATTATAAAAGCAATATTGAAATAAGGCTGTATTGGCTGTAGATGCTGATGTTGCTAAGAGGGCTGTTGTCATGAGTGGATAGCTCTGAAAGCCTGATTTATGTTAGAAAGTCTTATTCCCCCATTTCCCAGGTCCTTTGCAGAAGCAAGGGCTCCTTGCCACGTGAAAAGGCCAGTGGGGGTCTGTTTTTCCATTTTTTTTTTTTTACAGCTGCCCAGTGACTATGGGTATGTCTTCACTGCACAGCTAACCCAGCTCTTCTACAGGCATTAGCCTAGCTGCCTTGTGTCCACATGCACCGATCTTTACCTGGTGTCACAGGGTGGCTGGCCCCCTGTAACTGAAGTAAGTCCAGCGCCCTGTGCCGAGCAGATACTCCCAGAGGAGCCAGTTATTGAGGCAGAGCTGCACCTGGGCTGTAAAAGGGTCAGAGGGAGTGCAGTGAGATTCCAGCTAGAAGGGAAGCTGCAGAGAGAGAGGGTCTCCTGTGGTTGTCTCTGAAGAAGGGAATTGGAGCTGGGTAAGAACATCCTGCTGAATGGTTTGTTTTCCTTTGGGGAAGGTAAAGAAGGCAGGCCAGGCCTTGCATTTTCTCCATCTACTCAGACCTCAGGGAGTAAAGCCAGCGCCCAGCTTCAGGCCGGGTGGAAGATTTGGTTTTATGTTTGCTTGTTGGGAACTTGGTTAACTTGACAGAGAAACCAGCCCCCAAGAAAGGCTGAGATTGGCAGAGAGACAGTGTGGAGTTTGTTTAAGGAGCCCTGAAGAAAGGGAAATGGGAGTCAAGGCACTGCAGAGGCACCCCTGGGCACAAGGGGGTACTAGTGTGACAGGCTCTGGGTTACACCTGTGTTTGGAGCTGCTTTAAGCCTGGGCTAGCTGATCTTGCTAGGGGTATAGGTTAGAACCCAGGCTATACTTTAACTTTGCGATGAGGACACAGGCTAAATCACTTGAGAGCTGATAGTCCCCCAGTGCCTTCCCACAATTCCCCCTGAAGGACAGACCAGGTTCTCCCGCAGTTGACACAGTTGGCTGGGAAAGAATCATAGAGCATCTCAGCACAGAGGACTGCGGGATTACACCCTCAACAGATGTGGATGAGTGCAGCATCAGTGAGGACGCAGTAACATGGGTAGGGCTCTGGAGTGTGGTTGCTCACACCTGAGCCAGGCCAACCTGGGTGCTGATCCACCAGGGTTAACTGTGCAGTGAAGACACACAGTATGGGAGTAGCTCTAAGGCCTCGTCTACACACGAGGTGTACCATTTTATCTATAGCACTAGAGTTAGAGTGGTAGTTTCCCTAGTGTGGGTGCAGTGGAATAAGCTATTCTGTTATAAGCACATTTATACCAGCATAACTGCATCCATGCTAAGAGATGTATGAATGTAACTACGGAGGTACAAAATTTGTGTGTAGACCAGATCTAAAATACTGGTATCTGTGGAAAGCATTAAGAAATCATTGTTAGAATACTGGTTTTCGGTTTTGAGTTTGGGTACAAAGACTGGGGTGGAAGGGTTGTTTGTCTGTCTTTGTGAGGTTCTCGCTATGTTAAGGGAGGTGCGTGTTAAGGGAAGTTGTATTGTCTGTCCATAGTGAAGTTGTTTGAGGCACCGTACTCTAGTGGATAGGGACTCTGTAGTCCTAGGCTCTGTTCCAACCTCTGCGCCTTGCCTATCTTATGACCTTGGGCAAGTTGCTTTCCTTTTCTTTTCCTTTTCTTTACCTTAATTTTCCCCATCTGTAAAATGGCCTCCTTTGTGAAGTGCTTTGCGATCTGTGAATGAAAAAATGATCATTTATATAGCTGCATCAGAAGCACGACTAGCTGTGCAGGAGGATGTCCGTACACTTTTTCAGGATCTGTATTCAGACCCTCACTAATGACTG
This sequence comes from Mesoclemmys tuberculata, assembly GCA_007922155.1. Taxonomy (NCBI): domain Eukaryota; kingdom Metazoa; phylum Chordata; order Testudines; family Chelidae; genus Mesoclemmys; species Mesoclemmys tuberculata. Next base: position 911,653 of record ML675726.1, on the reverse strand, counting down.
GAAGACTTGGGAATTGCTGAGTTTTGCAATTTAACATCTCAAAAGCAAGGTTATTGCACTGCAAAAGGTGCTTCGTGCATTTGTTTGACAAGGGGAACTCCGTTTCGTTTTCAGGCATTTACTCTAGCTCATGTGCCAGTTGTAAATGTTAGACGCCTAGTGATATCCTTAGCAATGTCCTCAGAAAGCAAGGTCTTCAGGGAAGTCACTGTCTTTCTGTACAGCACTTGACACAGGGGATATGGTCTGTGACTGGGGTTCCCAGGCGCTAATAATACCTGACTCTTCTACACTGCTTTTCTCCAGTAGAGCTCAAGCCACTTTACAAAGGATCTCAGTAGCAGCATCCCAAATGCACAAACGGGGAAACTGAGGCCCAGAGCAGGGAAGTGACTTGCACAAGGTCCCTTAGCAGTCCAGTGGTAGTCAGGAATAGAAGCCAATTCTCCTGAGTCCAGTCCATTGCTGTCTCCACTAGGCAACACCACCTTTCCTTACGCTCAATATGCTGGAGCCATGCAAATAACAATAATATTCTGTGTTATACTTTGTACAAGTCAGAGGCGATTCATTGCAACACTCTGCTATTAAACCTCTGGAGAAATGAAGAGTGACAGCAATGTTGTGTGTGCAAATTAAAGGGTATGTGAGTGGGCGAGACATGTCTGTACTTATTCTAATGCTGACAATATATTTATTTTCATGTTTATTCCTGGATAAGAAAGTGTGAATAGGATCCTGGTTAACAGCCAGGCAAATAGCTACTTATCAAGTATTTAGTAGCGAAAGGTCTTGTAATTTTCTTTAATAATGACTGTGATTTGTTCCATCTGGATTAACAGCTCCCAATTCTGCCAGTGCAGAGCAGGGAGTGCTTAGGTTTGTGCGTGGTGATCTGTCGTCTCTCGTTATAATGCGGACCAGGTTTCCGAGGAAGGGTTAAATGTATGTGCTTGGAGCTGGTGCCCATCGAAACCTTTTAATAGTCTTTCATTTGTCAGTCACGCCAGAATGATGCAAAGTCACTGCCAGCATTGGCCCAGCAGGGCCTTGCTGTTGAGTTGCTTTTAAGTCCTTTTACGAGGCGATATATAGCCCTTGTGATGGAATTCACTTGCAAGGTCCATTTTAATTCATTTTCTGACACTTGCCTCCTTTCCTGGTTGTGTGGCACTGGTGAAATAGGCTGCGTGCTGCATCTGCACCTGGGTGCTGCAATGGCTAATGGTCTAAAGAAAATAAATGTAGAGCAGCTGCTGACAGGCCAAAGGGAGTGGGAAATAATTGCAGACAAAGTGCTTCATTGTGCATCTAGCCAGTGCTGCTGGTGCTCCAAGCCAAGGTGTGAAGCAAGCCTGTCTCCACCCACTGAAGTGCACTACTGATCCTGACATCGTATTGGAGGACCTAGCCGCAGCTGTGCTGAGCTTAGCACCAGGTGGGATGGGCTGTGAAAGCTCAGCTCATGCGACTCTCGATCACTGAGCATCCCTGCTTTCCACTCTCAAGAATCTGTGAAATGGTCATCGTGCTGCCCAAATGCACATGAGGGTTGTGAGCTTAAATGCCAGAGCACTGCCTGAGGCAAAGAGCTCAAGAAATGCAGACCATTATGAGCTGTTTCCCAGTTGTATGTCATTGAAGGCAGCACCAGTAGAAGAAAAATTACTCAAAGCCACCATATGCTCCCATGCAATCACTGCTACTGTTAGGTATGCTAACCTAAGACTTGGGAGCCCCAGTTCAATTCTCTCCTCTGTCACTGATTGCCTGGGTGACCTTGGACAAGTCACTTAGTCTCTCTGTGCTTCAGTTCCTCATCTGTATGATGGGGTAATAGTGCTGCCCTGCTTCACATGTGCGGCTGAGGATATATCCATTAAAGATCGTGCGGTGTTCAGATACCGCAGTAGATGGGGTAGATAAGTAGCACCCAGATCTCCAATCAGGGTTAGCGTCTCATTGTGCTAGCTGCTGTACAAGCATATTGTAAGAGATGCCGTCCCTGCTCCGAAGAGCTTACGAACCACTGTTCTTGATCTGCGCATACAGAGTTAATAGTGGCATGCTCTCAGTTCCAATTTTCCTCCTGTAACCCTGGCTTTATTCCCAGACTGCTGCTCCCTCTTCATCGTCTCCTGCAAGCCCAGGCTATCAAGTTCCAGAAATTTGCCAGAGTTGATCTGCAGTGGAAAGCTCCCCCGACAGACCAGAAAGCAGGTGGCCTAGTGTCGCAGAATTCCATTATTGCTCCGTGTCTCTGGAACTCCTGTATACCTTGGGTTGGTCTGTTGTTTCTCATGGCTTCTTGTCACTGTCTCTGTGTCTTGGAGGCAAGCTTCAGGACTAGATGAAAGCACGTGCGGGGATGAAAACATGGAGAATGTCTCCATGAGCTGTCATCTTTGTGCAAAATGCACGAGAGCCAATTCTGCTGCACAGTTGTGAGGGCAATTGAGCTGAGCGGGTGCATTTAAAAATAGACTGCAATGGTATTAATCTGAGCCCACCATCCACCGCTGATGGGCCTCCTTGGGGAATTCCAGCTAATTGCTACATATAGGCGATGGGTTTATTCTTTCTAATGAAATAAGCATTGGTATACAACTACGGCATGACCCGAGCATTATCGTTGTGGGTGTAGCAAGGTTTTTGTTTCTTCATGAATTGATTTTTTTTTTCCCCTTTCAGTCTCTTTCCTTTCTGCACTGAATGAACAAGGCTGGGGCGAGAGTAGTTAGCATAGATGTTAATTTACTTTTCAGTATTCCTTTTCCTCCATATTTGGGCTTTAGAGGGGGAGATGAGCCTCCTTTTCCCTGATCCCCTCACCTTATCACATCCTGCTGGCCTTAAGGTGGTGTTGTCTCTGAACAGTGATTCTGTATAAAACGTACTGTGGGAATTCCACATCTGTTCCCCTCTCAATGTCTCCGAGTCAATAAGTCCAAAGCATTTTTCTCACTGCTAGCCTTGGAAACTTAGCCAAGGATCTGAGAGTTAGGGTGGGTTTTCCCCTCGCATGTCGACTGTAATAAACAAGTCTGTAGGCCCGATTCTAACCTCAGTGACCCCGTGCAACCTCATTGCCTTCCTTTGATGTGCTCTGGTGTAACTGATTGGAACATAGGTTAAAGGGGAGATAGACTACAATGGGTCACGCTGATGTGAACTGTCCAGGTGGAGGGAGGCGTCTAATGGAGTTCAGGATCAATTGTGGGACCAATCTTACTTAAGATTTTCATTGATGACCTTGGCATGAAAAGTGAGAGGTTGCTAATAAAATTTGAGGATGATGCAAAGTTGGGAGGTATTGCCAATACAAAGGAGGACCGAAATATCACAGAAGATGATCTGGAGGACCTTGAAAATTGGAGTAATAGAGATGGGATGAAATTTAATAGTGCAAGGTTCACGCACTTAGGAACTAAAAACAAGAATTTTTGCTATAAGCTAGGGGCATGTCATTTGGAAGTGACAGGTGGAGAAAGACCTTGGTGTATTGGTTAATCACAGGATGACTATGAGCCACCAATGTGATGCGGCTGCGAAAAAGGCAAATGCAACCCTAGGATATATCAGGTGAGGTATTTCCAGCGGTGATAGGAAAGTGTTATTGCCATCATACAAAAGCGCTGGTGAGACCTCATCTGGAATATTGTGTGCAATTTTGGTCTCCCATGTTTAAAAAAAGATTAATTCACACTGGAATAGGTGTCAAGAAAGGCTGCTAGGATTATCAGAGGAATGGAAAACCTGTCTTACAAGAGGAGACTCAAAGAGCTTGGCTTGTTTAGCCCAACCAAATGAAGACTGAGGGGAGATATGATTGCTCTCTATAAATACATCAGAGGGATAAATACTAGAGAAGGAGAGGAGTTATTTAGGTTAAGGGCCAATATTGACACAAGAACAAATGGATATAAACTGGTCATCAACAATTTTAGGCTTGAAATTAGATGAAATTGTCTAACTATCAGAGGAGTGAAGTTCTGGAACAGCCTTCCAAGGGGAGCACTGGGGGCAATAAACCTAGTTTGTTTTAAAACTGAAGTTGCTAAGTTTATGGAGGAGATGGTATGATGAGCTGAGCTGCGTGCCATTATAGGCAATCTGCGACAGCTAGTAGCAAATATCCCCAGCAGCTGGAGATGGGACACTAAATGGGGAGGGCTCTGAGTTATTACAGAGAATTCTTTCTGAGGTGTCTGGCTGGTGAGCCTTGCCAACGCCAGCTGATCGTTGTATTTGGAGTTGGGAAGGAATTTTCCCTCAGATCGGATTGGCAGAGACCCTGGGGGTGTTTTGCCTTCCTCAGCATGTAGTATGAGTCACTAGAGTAAACTGGATTCTCTGTAACTTGAAGTCTTTAAATCATGATTTAAGGACTTTGTCATTCAGCCAGAGGTTCTGGGTCTATCCTAGGATGTGAGGCTCTGTGGCCTTCAATAGGAGTGTTTTCAGGTTGTGGATGCTGAACTGTAGTGAGGTTGAGATGCTTTAGGTTTTGTTGAAGAAAGTGAGACTTTTAGCTTGACAAAACAGGACAACCTCGTTAGGAGCAGCTGAGTGCCTGAAATATATGTTGCTAGAGGCAGGGCAGCAAAAATGATGAGGCTAAAGTAACTGGATATTTTGAATGATTAATTACAGGTGTTTTTTTGGAGATTTTATTGCTAATATTTGTATTTAATTCTCTGTAGCAGGTGTAATACTGACTTTTTTTTCATAAGTTCAATATTTTGTATCCCCTAGGGCTGAAACAAAAATAGTGGCTAAAAAATTGTAGCAAATTTTTGCATTCAACATTAAGTCAGAGCATGGTCTCTGTGGACGTGTTCTCTGCTCCGGTATCAATCATGAGTGGTTGCTGATGTTTCCAGCCCAGTCCACTGTTGGTTGGGAAGTGGGGGCAGGAGAGATGTTAGCATAGAAGAGCTGCTTCGCTGACCAACAAATGAGGAAATCAAGCACCCGATTCAAAGACCAGACTTGCCTTCAGTGACCCATTTGGGGTATTCAGCGGCTTCTAGTGAGATGAGCCTGTTTGAATGAATAAACAGTTGTGTTAATTTTTAAAGCCCTGTTACCTCTAATTCACTATCCTTTTATTGTGACATGAATATAGACAGTTTGCAACTGGGACGGGATCTGAGCAAGACCTGCTAATCCCGCCTGTAGCGGTTAATGGAAGGGGAATTAACACAATGCGTATGCTACTGATATTTTCTGTGCTCCCTTGCTGGATCTCTAATTCCCATTTTGTGTGTGTGTGTTTGCTTTGACACATGGCTTTGTCTCTCTCCTGGGCCACAGGGTGACTAAAGAAGTGGATGTTGCCTCAAAAGAAGCCAAATCCTTTCTGCAGCAGCAAGAGAAGGAGAAACTGCAATCAGTGGCTCCTGCTTCCCTTCCAACAGTCTCTGGGTGAGTGCACGTGTTTTCATCCAGGGGTGCCTGAGTTTGTGGGGAGGAGGGAACCCCGCTGGATGACTAAGGCCCAGTCCTGTGCCGTTTACAACAGCGGAAGCTTTGCGTTGACTTCAGTGGAAGCAGGACTGGACACTGGAAGCTTGATTCTGAGACCTCTCATGACTCTAGTTCTCAGGGTCAGACTTTAATTCTGTTGTTCCATCACCTCGTCCCAACAACTGATGTTTCTATTCCTGATCTTTTTGTCTGGACACCTCTCCTGGAAGAGGGAGAATGTGACTGGAAAGGACGTGCCTGAGGTGGCCTGCAGCACCTTGGAAAGGTGCTTCTTCTGGCCATAAAGATGTTGCGAGCTGCTGTCGTGACACTCCCATCAGAGCTTTGTGGAGTGTTCAGGTTAAAGTCAGTTCTACCTCAGTGATATTTTTCTGGTCTCCTCTTGGTGGCTGAGATGTTGCTTGTCGATACTGGTCAAACTCTAGTGGTGAACTCTCAGATGATCCCCGACTGTCGGTTCCAATCCATGGATCTGACATTCTTGTCCTTATGCATGGCTTGAAGATCTCAGGACAGTCTTCTCACCTGACTAGGGCACAGTGAGATGCTCCCATGGTCTAGTGGGGATTTTTTTCTAGGCTTAAGTCATCCCTTTGTATTTGAAGAGGCCTAAAACGAATTTGATCAGAATGTGGGTAGAGTGAAACCACGAAATCATTATTTCATCAGCCTAAAGGAAGTTTGAAAGGACAGTTACCTGGTGTGAGTTAATTCTGACGTTAACTGGTGTAGTGTGAGTTCTTCAGTGGCTGCAGCTGGATTGTCACTCTGAAATGATCTGTCCGTGTATTCTCTTGGCCATTAGCTAAATTGGGGAAATGTAACCATAGACCGTAACATGGACTTGCAGTGCATACATAAGCTTCATATTGTCAGTTGTGACAGAATCCTGGAGTCTTGTGCATGTCCTGTAGGGCTGTCTTCACTGCAAAGTTAACCCGGGTTAAGGGTTGCCCTCAAGTCCTGTCCACACAAACAAACCTTTCACTGGAACGTGAGTGCTCTGAACTCGAGTTGCCTGGCCTGTCAGGAGATCTAGACTAAAGTTCATGTGAGCACAACTTGTCAGCTGTTAACATAAGCACCATGCAGTGTGGGCACAGATTAGTGCCTTCCCACGATTCCCCCGAAGTGCCAAGAAAGGACAGACAAGTTCTATCACAATACACTTTGCAATAATGTGTAGCATGACTCAGCTTACTGCAGCACAAGGAGGCCTGGGATGTGCCCCAGAAGTTTTGGCACCACCCACAAATGAGTGTGGGCAATGAGTTGGGTGGCATGCGGCATACGTGCCAGTGAGAGGGAAGCATGCCATACGTGGGCTGGGCTGTAGAGTAACATTTAGCTGCAGACCAGCAGTTTGTGGCACAGCCTAATGACATGGTGCAGCCAAAAGCACTTCTGGCATTCCCTTTGCTGACGTGTATGCCACAAAACACTAAGCCCTACAGCATGTGGTCAGGATGGCAAATGCATAATATTGTGGGGCTTTGTTTAGTTCAGCGTATGGAACTAGTTCAAGTAGGAAAAAATCAAAGGGCGCTAGACTGTTGCAAAGTCAGCCTGTGTAAGTCTCTGACAGGCCCAGTATGCCTTGCTATAATACCCTAGTATCATGCTGCTCTCAGCAGCCTTCCCGGTAGACTTTTTCTTGCATGTGATTTTCTTTGTATGTATCATTGGGATAATCCATGCCGGAGCATTTGCTCTGACCGTCCACTAAGAGCCTTTTCTTTAAGCACAAAGGTGAATGGACTTCAGAGAATTCGACTCCCAGTTTGGAAACCAGCCAATACTAACCGACCTGATTTGTGTCTTTAAGCCAGAATAAGGCACCTTTACATTAAGAAAATGAGCTCTGTTTCCAGACACTGGGCCCTGATTCTGTGTTTCTGGAGTGAGGATCTGTAAACCTCTCCGACATGAAAGATCTATGTCTGTGAAAAGGAGGAGTCTGGCTGAAGATAATAACACTGTCCTTTGTCTGGCCTGTTTATCACACCCGGAGCTCTTTGGGGCAGGGACAGTCTGCCCCAATGTGTATTACATCACCTAGCACAGTGGGGCCCTGATATTGACTAGTGTCTCCAGAAACTACTAAAACACAAATTGTTAGTCATAAAAGTTGTACTTCCTTTGGAGCCTTCAGAGATCCAATAACTGATCAACGAACCTTTCTCTGATCCCCAGAGAGGAGTGTGTGTTGGTTATGAAATGTCCCACTCTTTAACTGGATTGCACTTTTAGCATGGCCCCCACATAGGGGTGGGGGAAAGGGTACACTCTAACAGGACCCAGAGGCCCTGGGCAGGCCAGCCCAGGCTGCAACCCCCATTACCATGAGGAAAAAAATTTTCATGGCTCATGAAATTGTATGTATGGGATGAGGGATTGTGGTACGTGTGTGGGAAGGGACTTGTGTTACAAGTTTGTACTGGGCCTGGAAAAGCTATGCTTGGGCCCTGGCTTTTAGACTCCTGAAGTGTAAGGACATAATTCTAATAATGAAGAATGGATTCTCTGTCACTTTTCCTCCGTCAGCCTGCCAGCAGTTTGTTTTGACTCTGAATGCAGCCAGCCTGCTCCATATTTATTTATTTTCCTGTATCTAAACAGCTTGAAGTAATCCAGGAAAGCAGTGGTGGCAAAATCAAACATCCTGTTCTCATCTCCACATTAGCAAGCCCTGGTAACTAACGGGTTCTGGGGAAGGGACACTTGGGGCTGAAAGTGCATTTCTAGCTTGTTTGACATTCATGCTTGATGTGCTATAAAAAGCAGTGGTTTATGTAGGGGTGGCTCTGGAGAGGAGTGAACTAAACACTTGGCTTTAATTAAAGCCAGTAATAAAAGGCATCCAACCCTGTTCTCTCCTCAGGGTTTGTTGACAAGGTCAATGCTAGGGAGCCCTACTCTTTGGCTCTCATAGACCTGATGTTTCTTGCAGGCCTGATCCTGGCTTCTGAACTGTGATCACAGACGATTGCAGGGATGTCCCTGGTCACGTTAGTTAGTGGTTTTCTGGCAAGGTTTCACACTACCACTTCACATCACTTACCTGGTTGCATTACCGTTGCTGTGCTAGTTGGTCAGGATTTACGGGCACTGCCCCAAGCGTCAGCTACTATTAAGAAGGCCTTCCAGCTGTCAACATTTCTTCGCCATCACAAAAATTGGGCGAAGGCTCTCAGCAATCAAATGCCATGCCAAAAAGCCACACTGCAGCATTTCTTACCACTGTGCATCTGTGCTCCCACTGGGGAAGCCGTTAGTCTGTCTGGTCAATAACCTGCATGCTTAGCCGGATCCCCCATCATCCTCAGTGACTCAGTAGAGACTTCATGGTCTCTGGCATGAGTACTCCATGCTCTTAAAAAGGCCCTTCAGTGTGCAAGGTAATGTGGATATCAAATACAGCTGGAGAAACCTCAGACACGCGGCTGCTGGAATACACTCTGTTGTGCATTCCACCATCCAGAGGCAGGTCTGATCTTTCGTG
>ML675726.1:873334-902651 GCA_007922155.1 Mesoclemmys tuberculata | reverse complement strand
ACTCTGTTGTGCATTCCACCATCCAGAGGCAGGTCTGATCTTTCGTGCCATCCATGCTGCTTGACCTGTGCCAGTTGGTTGAGGTGCAGAGTTCCAGCCTGCGCTCTGAATTTCCTCACTGTTGTGCATTTGATTTTTTTTTTTAAATCAATATATTTGATTCAAAACGGGGACCTGGAAGACATGTTTGTACTTGGGCTGAACTTAAGCCAGGAAGCTTTCCGCCAGCTTTGTTCTCCTGTTCGCTTATTACCAAAGCCATTTGTAATCAAACAGGGGCTTGTTCTCTTAACCCAGCTGTGTCCTCCCTGTTTGACCCTGCCGGAAAGGACAGAGCTGGGTTTGTGACCTCCCAGGCCTTTTCATGCCTCACAGGCTGATATGAACACAGGGTAAAATTCACTTTTGAAGCAGGCCGGTGCCACTCCCATTGACTTCAGTCCTAGGGGCCCCGTTAGCGCCAGGAGCTGGGTTTGGCTCACAGGGTTATGACCTCACTGCAGGATCTGGCAGAAAGAGATGCTGAAACAATGTAACACATCCTAGGCAAAGGATCTTCAGTAAGAGCAAAGGCCAGAGAACTACCTGCCCAGGAAGTTCTTTTTGGTTCAGACGCTTTTCTCCCCCAGGCTTTGCTCTCCCTGTTTGCTTCAGCCAGTTGTTCATTGACAGGAGGAGCCTGTGCCCTTTGCTTTTGGAAACATGGAGGAGAAAACCACTGCACAGGGTATCGCCAGCTGAGCAGTACGGGGATGGGCAAAGCTGACTCTCCATGCCTTCCACTAGCCATTGGGCCAGGTGGCCGCACACCCACCGCAGTGTTGCCAGGTGTTGTTTCCTCCACAGCCTTAAAAGTTATGGAAGGAGGAATTGTGGGACTCTTTCTGGGAAGAAGTGAATGGGCTGCATCCCAACCCCCTAAAACTTAGCTAGACTTGGTCCCTGAGCCTGGCTGTACCTACGGTTCCTTTCCAGGGCTCCTCTGCCTAAAGATGTGTTCAAGCCTCCTTCAGATCCTGGTTGGAGCTAATTGGACCCAGTTGCGTTCATAGCTCAGCAGTAATGACCCTAGCTCTTAATGGAGCATTTTAGCACTTGAGCCTGGGGTGCCTGAACAGATGACCCCTGCGTTCCCAGGTCTTCATGTCTGCCCGTCTGCTACAGAGGCCGTGCAGCACTGTGAGGGCTGTCGGGGCAACAGATTGTCCGTTTTCAGAGTAGACGCTGGTTAAGCCAGACCAGTGCTGCTACATCCTCAAAAGAATCCTGTCCCTCCTGGCTCCCACATGCCATGGCTTGCCTGGAATACGTGGCCGATTCCACAGCAGCGTGCTCTGCCTGCTTTCTCCCAACACTTGGATTAAGTTCCTGTTTGCTTGGGGTTGATGCCAAGCTGTCAGTCATGTAGGTGTGACTGTAGCCGACCTCTCCTGTGGGGAGTGGAAAGATCTGCTTGTAACTGGAACTTTTACAGGACAAAGAGACCACGCTTGCTTGAAGTTGATTTTCTTTTTAAGAGTGCACTGTGTAATTGCACGGCTGAATTCTCACTATCCTTTTAAAGACCCTGGCCTGCACTTCCCCCTGTGCTCTAGAGGGCGGTCTACTCCCAGGCAGGCTGCGAAATCCTCGCCCTGTTGCCAGCTTCCTGGAGGCAAGCAGTACATGACACACACATTTTTCTTCTCATAATGAGGCAAGGCTGCAAGAGTGAGATTTCTGCCCCACAGCTAGTTTGACATATTTCCTATGAAGTCAACTTGGGTCTGGCAGCTTAACTATTTTAAAAGTAGTGTTGGCTTTTCCAGTGGAGTGAGAGGAGGGAGAGGAATTGTTTAAGTTTAGTACTAATATAGGCACGAGGACGAATGGGTACAAATTGGATATTAGGAAATTTAGACTAGAAATTAGACGAAGGTTTCTAACCATTAGGGGAGTGAAGTTCTGGAATAGCCTTCCGAGGGAAGTAGTGGGGGCAAATGACTTATCTGGCTTTAAGACTAAGCTTGATAAGTATATGGAGGGGATGTTATGATGGGATAGTTTAATTTGAGCAATTGATTTTGGATTATCGGCAGATAAGTCTGCTCAATGGTCTGTGGGAATGCTGGATGGGATGGGAACTGAGTTACTGGAGAGAAATCTTTTTTGGGTGCTGGCTGGTGAGTCTTGCCCACATGCTCAGGGTTTAGCTGATCGCCATATTTGGGGTCGGGAAGGAATTTTCCTCCGGGGCGGATTGGCAGGGGCCACGGAGGTTTTTCGCCTTCCTCTGCAGCGTGGGGCATGGGTCGCTTGCTGGTGGATTCCCTGCAGCTTGAGGTCTTCAAATCTCATTTTTGAGGATTTCAATAACTCAGTCATGGGTTCGGGGTTGTTATAAATGTGTATGGGTAGGGTTTTGTGGCCTGCCTTGTGCGGGAGGTCAGACTAGATGATCATATTGGTCCCTTCTGACCTATGAGTCTATGAGCTCAGTACCGGCTTCTGGTCTGCTTTATTATCAGCACTGAGGGTTCTTTGCCTCTTCCTGGGCACTTTCCATTTATTCCTTGTTAGCGTCTGCTGACTCTTGATTTCTGGTTTAACTACGCTTTCATCCACCAGGGCTGCTGCTTTTTATTGTGACGCTCGTGTTTGTTTATGACATTGAGATGAATTGCCACCGAAGGAGCGGCATTTAAAGGCGTGGGGGGAGAAGAAGTCGCGGAGTGAAGTCCTGTCATCCAGGAAAACCAGGACCATTTCAGCACCAAAGCGGGGGGGGAGGAGGGGGGTCATCGTCGTCACTAACCAAGGGCACAGCTGCTTTCTGATCCTAGCTAGGGCATTGCAAGAAGCTTGGTCCTTTGGGCACCCTCCTGTCAAAGTAAACAGGAGCTGAGTCTGCTAGCATTGCACAGGATTGGTCCCTGGCTGAGACTAACTGGGCCGGGTTATCGTTCAGGATCTCCCCAATTCCCACTGTGGGATTACCAGGAAGCATTTTCTCGGGGCTGTGGGAAAACGGGGGGGTGGAGAGGCTCCTCTGAGTTTGGAGAGCTCTCCTGCTCCCCCTCCTTTGTGTTTTGTATCTTGGGCTCAGAGCAAAAAATGCGGGGAAAAATCTTCCTCCAAGATGGAGATCACAGACCCTGCCTCATTTCCTCTCCCTTGCCCAGGTGCGGAATTGGGTAAAACTGACCCCATTTGGGTGGATTGACTCCTGCGTCACAGCAGAGTGAGAGGAGTATGCAGGTCTCTGGCGCGCTGCCCCACTGCCACTTTAGCAAGAGTGTGACAGGGTTAGCTTTGCCTTGGCTTCACCATGGCTCCTTTTGCGTCTTGCCTTGATCTGGCTGAGCATGTTCTCCTGGCTTGGCTCGTTGGGATCAGCAGTTCCTTTCCCTAGCCTTGTCCACACTCGGCAGGATGGAGTCTCAGCTATCCGAGGACTTAAACACTCTAAAGCATCTGTCTGTAAAATACAAATCACCACTTGCAAACTGAGCCCTTTGCTATTTCGCTAATGAAAGTAGTGGGGCAGTTTTCCTCCTAGGTAGCAGGGGTTCCAAGAAGCCTGCTTTGCTTTCCTTTCCTTTCCTCTCCTGTATGGTGTGCGTTTCTCTGTCCCTGAGAACGATTGTGGAAATCAACTGCTAATGAAGCTGGCTGTATTTTTATTCTAGACCATTTGCAAATGTGCAAAGGGAATCCCCTGTATCTTCTCATGCTGGGTGTCGTCATACTGGAATGAGAAGTGAGAGAAAGCATTGCCTAATGGTTAAAGTATGAGACTGGCAGTTGGGTGCTAATAGTTCCTTTGTTTCAAACTGCCATGGCTTAGGGTCTCTCCACCAAGAGGGGGATGCAGTCTGTTGTGCTTTTGTAGTACCTCTTTCCTTAATGGCTGAGCTGCCATCATACTCATGGTGCATATTTCCTTCACAGGAAGATGCTGTTATACATTCTGCTTTCCTCCGTTTAACATCTGGCAGCCTTTTGGACAACAGAAAGCCATATCAATTGTGTCTTCTTTCTCAGAATATAAACTGGGTAGAAAAGGGAGAAGCTACACCATAGCGTGATAAAAGGACATTTTGTGGGCTGCAACCCACTTCATCTGATGCATGAAATGGAAATCACAGATAGGAGGTATATATACACATCCAAGGGTAAGACTCAACAAAGAAAACAACAGAACACCAATGGCCATCACCTTCAGCCCCCAACTAAAATCTCTCCAAAACATCATTAAGGATCTACAACCTATCCTAGCCGAGGATCCCTCACTCACTCAAGCTGTGGTAAACAGACCTCTCCTTGCTTACAGACAGCCCCCCAACCTGAAGCAAATACTCACCAGCAACCGCACACCATACAACAAGAACAGTAACCCAGGAACCTATCCCTGCACCAAAACCCATTGCCAACTCTGCCCACACATCGACTCTAGTGACACCATCTCAGGTCCTAACCACATCAGCCACACCATCATGAGCTCATTCACCTGCACATCTACTAATGTAATATATGCCATCACGTGCCAGCAGTGCCTCTCTGCCATGTACATTGGCCAAACCGGACTGTCACTACGCAAAAGAATAAATGGACACAAATCAGACATAAAAAATGGTAACCTCCATAAACCAGTCATAGAGCACTTCAGTCTCCCAGGACACTCTGTAGCTGACTTGAAAGTTATCATGCTTCTACAAAAAAATGTCAAAAATAGACTTCAGCGAGAAACTGCAGAGCTGGAACTCCTCTGCAAACTTGACACAATCAGACTGGGTCTGAATAGGAACTTGGAATGGTTCTCTCATTACAAGAAGTAATTGTCACTGTTCGCACATTCTCACCTTCTAATCAGTGGTTGTGAATAGGCTTCATCTACCCTAACTGAACTAACGTTGCTAGCACTTGCCCTCTCCATTGTTATTTCTTACCCTTGTATGTATATATCTACCTTCTATGTGTGATTTCCATTTTGTGCATCTGACGAAGTGGGTTGCAGCCCACGAAAGCTTATGCCTGCAGAAATGTGTTAGTCTTTTAAGGTGCTCCAAGACTCTCGTTTTGCTGTATACAGACTAACACGGCTACCCCTCTGGAATGTTTGAAATGCGGCTGCAGATCTTGGGGAGGGGAAGCTGTGTAGGGCTTTGGAAGGGACAGCAGTTAATGCCTATAACGAGAACCACCTAACCTGGCAGCAGTCTGTGCAACCGTTCTTCTCTCTTCAGAAAGCCTGAGTTAGTGAGTGAGCGTGTATCGCTGCCTCTAGCCATGGGGACTTCCTCTTTTTCTTTGCATCCATGAGGATGATTAGGATGGTGGGTCTGACCTGCGTCCTCCTTGGCTTGGCTTTGGGATGAAACAGGATTTTCAGTATCACCTGTCCAGAGCGTCCATGAAATGCTCCAGCCCATTCATTCCTCCCCACCCCACCTGAGAAGCACTGCACTGGCCTTTCATAGCTGGCCCACTTCATGTTCTAGAAGAATATGAGAGTAAGGGGTCAGAAATAAGCCCCCTGGACCATATCCAGCAACCTGTGCTGGCTGGGTCTGCCAAACCACGGAGGGCTTTATTTCCCATCCGGCTCAGTGAGCACTTTCAAAGCCTTTCTAACGCTTTGGGGTCTCAGCCCATCGGGTCTATTGCTGAGTGTCAGCGCTGTCTCTGGAACCGCTGGCATTCTGCTCATTAAAGCAAATCTACAGCTGGTGATAGTTGCCACATTAACAGCCCCTCTGTTGTCCCAGGTAACGAGTACAGCCTGCAAGCTCCCCCTGCCAGCATGGCTCAGTCCTGATTTAGAGGAGCCTGCTGCTAGAGCTCAGGAGGTTATTCAGAGGGGAGTCAAGTTCTCTTAGGCTGTTTATCCCATGGCACCTCTGAGGGGTCTGTCTGGTTAGCGATGTGCACGGCATGGAGACTGAGACATAAGCCCCCAAGCAGCTGTTGGATGCTACCAACCTTTATTTACTGCTGCCCTGAGGCAGACTGAAATCAGTGATTTCATATATGAAATAGCTACGGTGCCAGGCCCAGGTTCAGTAGACCCCAGGCCTGCCCCCGAGTATGAAAAGGCAAAGTAAACATGTATCTTTATTCTGATAGCCAGAGGGGCTCCCAACCAGGAAGCTCTCTCTTGTTGGAGGATAGCGTTCCCACTACGCCATGCCGCTGGCTGTGTGTTGTTCAGGTGATGCTCGTGTTCTGATGGGGATCAGCTGTAATGCTTGGAAAACTATTTGGAGCACATTGGACAGCAATTTAGGAGTTAAAAGTGAAAAAGAAAAGGCTGCTGTAGATTTCAGCTCTTGGCTTTCCTAATGCAAAGCCAGTGGGAATTCAGCCAAAAGCTTTAATTTCCCCCCTTCTGGCTAGAGGCAGGCTAACCTTTCTGGCACTTAAGGAACTCTGTCCCTTCCCCTACTGCTAACCTCATAGAAGCTTTGCAAGAGAGTGAAGGTGTGAGCTCATGAAAAAGAAGGCTTCTAAACTGGCTTGGGAGAGGGTTGAAAGGGGTGCTTTCTGAACTGGTCCTCCGGTTGATTGCATGATGGCTGGTACATGGCATGACCATCTTTACACCACACAGCCTTCTCAGGGCAGCTGTTCAAGGCGATCAGTTGGGGCATAGGGGTGCTCTGTATGGACCACCAGGGTGGTCTTGTGGTTAGGGGACTGGATTGGGCCTCAGAAGATCTGGGTCAGTTCTTGGCTGTGCCACTGTCTGCTTCGGTAACCTTGGGCAGGTCACTTAATCTCTTTGTATCTCAGTTCCCCATCGTGCAGTGCTCTACTCCCGCCCTACCACAGTAGATGCTGCTTAATAGCAACCCGGATATTAACAACATTTTGCCAGGCACCAATTCTGTCCCAGTGACTTTCGTGTTAACGGCATTCAGATTTTGAAGCCAGCATACTGCTCGTTAGCACCATTTGTGGCAGAAAGGCCCCATCTGCAGGCAGGCTTGTGAGGCTGCAGGCAGGGGAGATGTGCTGAGAGGTGCTCTGCAAACCTGCCTGCAGCTGCTGCTCAGCCCTGACTAGTGCCGTCATCCGGGGCTGCGGCCTTGCAGCCTACCTGCACACAGGGATGGCACAGGAGGGCAGGGCAGGCTGTGGGCAGGAAAGTAGTGGCGAGAGGTTACAGTCCAGACCCTTGCCCTGTGCTTTCTGGGCGTCGTCCTGCTGGGGGACCACTTGAAGAGAAGGAAGCGCGGGGACATGCTGAGCCCAGTCGCTGGAGAGCCCCATGGTGCCCAGCGCTCATGCTCCCCACGGGACAGGGCAGCAGCTGAGGCAGGCGCGTCCTAGCACGTCATCCCTTGGTTACTGCCTCGTAAACCTGACTTCCACTTAATAGCAGCTTTCAGTTGGCAGCTGAGAAGTTGCTAATAAGCAGAATCTACGGTGTCTATTTGAAGCGTAAGCCCTTTGAGGCAGGGATTGCTTCTGGGTACGTACAGCGCCTAGCACTCTGGGGCCTGCTCTCTGTTCGGGCCTCTAGTTGCTACTATAATACAAATCAGCATCATGGTGACTCGGTGTTGTCAATGGATGATACAGGCTAGGACCTTCTGCTCCTTGCAGTTGCTTTAAGACAGCAACGTGATGGTATTTTTCCTAATGTGTAAAATCTCTTCTCCCTCCCCACTGTTTGGATTAACCCTATGGAAAGCTGGAACGGATCCCTGCTCCCTTCCTTCCCTGACATGTGCGTGCCGCTTTATTGGAGTTCCTGGCTGGGAGCGCCTGGCCATTTGCATTATGGAAGATCTTACTTACTCTCTCTCTCTCTCTCTCTCTCTCTCACACTCACACACACTTTTCTCAGTCAAAAGAGCTTCTATAGAATTACATAGGCTCTGCAAACTGATTTCTAAAAAAATAGGTCAGGTGTTTTGGGCCTTCTCTGAAGGCCACACTGAATCGCACAGCGCCACTTTCTGTTTCCTCTCTTTCCTGTTGCAATTGAGGACCCTTGAGAGTTCTTCAAAGGGGAAGTTGCACATGGTCCGTTCTGACGCTCCCACGGCATGATCAGGATGTGTGATGGTTTTCTTTAGATCCGGGCTGGATTGTAGGGCAGGCAGGGAAGCAGATCTCTTTCTGCTCCTGAAGGGATGAGTAGTTTATCTGACTGGTTCTCTTCCTAAAGCTCCAGGGTGGTGGCAGAATATTCGGTCCTCAGTTTTAGGCAGCAAATGATGCTGCGGAGCAGCTCTCCTCGTACTTCTCTTTCAGCACAGACAAATTTCTCTAGAGCCACTCCTATGAAAAGTGTCCACTCCATAAGCACTGGGCAAGCTCTGGGCTGGGGATCTTTTAAGGGGAGCTCTGCTTTCTTAATGGGATGGCCTGGTTGTTTTTAGACAGAGGCTTGTATCCCAGGTTAACTGGGAATTCCTTAAATCAGCTGTGCTGCCTCACTGCTCTGGGAGCTTTACTGATCACGTCTGCATCTCATGGGCATCCTTCCACACAGCCCTGACTAAGCTTGCTTAAAAACTCATCCTAACAGTTGTGTGGTTCACCGTAAAGCCTGGATTCTCTTCTGTGATTGTTCCAAAGTGCTGATGAAGAGTCTGGAAGGAAAGGACCAAGGATGTGGCACCAAGATACTATTGCCTTCTTGGCCGAGATGGTTCGCCACTTGCCAGTATTTGGGGCCTTGTGGGTTGCTCCGCTAGGAGGAGAAATTAATTATCATCTCTGATGCAGTCCTGTTTATTTACAAAGACTGCATATAAAGTCCAGTTTCTCTGATCACAGTATGATCAAGCAACAGGACACAGTTTCTCTGTTCACAACTCCAAGCCTGCCTTTCCAGCCAGCAAGTGCTCTCTCGGCTTTCTCTCTGAGCCTCACTGCTAGTGCTTCACTTGCCATCTCCCCTTTTCAGACTGCTTTCTTTTGGCTTTCTGTTGCTCTCTCTGTCTGCTCTTGATTTCTTTTTTATCCATGCACAACAGCTGCAACCAAATCAAACCCCCAACCTTGTATTTTCATTCGGTCTAATCTTTGGGCAGTGGCTTCCATAGTTTCAGCCCTCACTAAATAAAGGGACATTTAATTGTTTTCACATTTAGGCTGACTGGAAGTCAACTAACAGGTCCACGAGCTTCAGCAAGCTGTGACTCCCCACATCAGACATGTTTGCTGGGAGCCACTTAACCTCCAGCATAACAATCCTAACCTATTTGACTAGATCCCAGACTCTTCTTCCACCCACTTCTGTTCCAAGACAACTCCTATCTGGGATGGAACCGTCCACAGTTTCCAATATCCCAGTAGCATAGTGGTTTTTGGGTTCTTCTAGGCCACTGGAGAGCACTATTAAAATGCCCGTAAACAAAATGACTGTCCTGCTTGGCATGGGATTTCTATCTGAACTGTTCCATAAGGAGCCAGCAAGACAATGCTGATTGGATTGTGAACCTGCGCTGTCCCCGGTTACAGGGCTGGCAGAGAGGGCAGCGTTTAAAAGCCCAAGTAGAAATGTTTATTCCTTGTGCATGTGCACTCTGGTTCGAGATGCTTCGCTCTTGGAGATGCCTAGCAGCCAGGAGTGAGGTGGTGAGATATCCACCATGGGAATAATCAGTCTCCTAATTTTCTGTCTCAAGAACTTGCTGATGAAAAGAGCCTGAGATGAGACCACAGCTGACTCAGAAACTCCAAAGCCACTTTTAGTAGGGTTCAGGACTTGTAAAAACCATTCACTGCAGGATTTCCCACCCCACTCCTGCAGCCACAGGTTCTCGTCACGTGACAATTGCCAGTGAAGATCTCCACTGGTTTCACGTGACCTGTGTTGAACATAATTTACTACAGAGGAGAGCCGTTTACTGTAGCCCTGGCAATGTAAGCCAGATTGATGGCTTTCCAGTGATTGCGTCTCAGGCCAACATGAAAAGCTTATTCTTTTAAGGTGCCCAGATATCTACAGTTCATGGGTTTGCTTCATAATTCATAGCCAAGTACGGTGTAGGGAAAACCTCTCAGTACGTTGTTCTGTAGTAGAAGTAGGACTGGACTGGTGGGTAAAGGACTGAGCATTGCCTGGCCTTGCGTGCCCCCTGGATCCTGGGAGTTCACCAGCCCTGCTAGGTGGTTGCCAGCGGACTCAGCCTTAGGTTGTGCTTGGAAGGGGGCCTGAAGCAGCTTCAAGACACTCTAGCCAGCTGGCACGAATGGTCCCAAGCCACATTAAACCAGTGTTGGAAGCTAGGTCACAGCCTGGGAGTTACAAAGGTGATTTGAGTGTAGTGCTGCCATGTCTACTCTGGTTGGAGAAACAGGCTTTTAAATGTCTCTGTCTGAATTGGTTTTAAATGACCTGTCATGCTGCTTTGGGACAAGCAGGCCCCCCACAAACACATGCAGGGCCTTGGGGCTGCCATTTGATTTCTGCAGCTCTTTGAAGAGCAATCAAAAATGATTTTTTAAATTTTTTTTAATTGGGGGGCTG
The DNA here is from genome assembly GCA_007922155.1 of Mesoclemmys tuberculata. Classification (NCBI taxonomy): domain Eukaryota; kingdom Metazoa; phylum Chordata; order Testudines; family Chelidae; genus Mesoclemmys; species Mesoclemmys tuberculata. The sequence goes on along the minus strand of ML675726.1, from coordinate 892,183 downwards.
TGCCTGGCATTCCCTCCTAAGAGCCAAGTCCAAGCACCAGCTCCTGGCATTATTTTAGGGAGAGCTGTGGGTGCCTGCCCAGACCTGTCAGTCACCAATGTGATGTTTGTTTGGCCATTGGTTCAAAGAACCAGTCATTGGTTCTTGTCAAAAACTGGGTCCATTTATATCTAAAAGACAGAAACAGAGGAGAGAATGTAAATACAGCCGGCGTATCCTAAGACATTGCTCACCGTTTGAGCTTTGCTCTGGTGGCTTTTTTCAGATGATCCCCCCCTTTGTATTTATATCAGTGTAATTCACAATGGTCTGTTGCTTTGTTTCTCTCTTGACTGACTTTCTCTCCAGATCACTATCTCTGTATTTTGAGGATGGATAGTGGTTGATCTTCTGTGACACTTACCATCTTGAGCTTGGAGGGGTGAACTCTTGAGTGATTCGTCTATTTCCTCCTCCCACATGAAGGTCAATGTCACAGCAAAGATCAACTGCCATGCTGTTGTGTGGATAGGCCTCTTATATGCACACCTTAAGTGCAGATTTGTCACAGCCACAAACATGCAGTGTTCTGGCGATTCCAGAAACAGAAGGTGGATAGAACTAAAGTGTTCTGAACAGGAAGTATTGGTAAAACACAAAATGGGGACAGAGAGGGAGCAATTATTCCAGGGTAGCATAATGATTCATGTGTATTGGGGCATCAGGCTGAAGTCTGTGCCAAGCACAGGGTCCAGAGGAAATCTGGCATTCCACAATATGTAAGCAACCATGTAAAGAATGAATCAGTTCATCGATTGGAAGACCAGAAGGGATCATTGTGCTCATCTAATCTGACCCCATGTAGAGCACAGACCAGAGAACTGCCCCGAAGTAATTCCTACAGGAGATCTTGTAGAAGAACATCCCATCTTGATTTGAAATTTGCCAGTGATGGAAGATTCACCACAACCTTTGGTACATTATTCCAGTGGTTAATCATACTCTCAAAAATGTATGCCTTATTTCCAGTCTGAATTTGTCTAGCTTCAACTTCCAGCCATTGGATTGTGTTATATCTTTCTCTGCTAAATTGAAGAGCCCGTTGTTCAATAATTGTTCCCCCTGCATGTATTTATAGACTGTAATCAAGTTACCCCTTACACTTCTCTTTGTTAAACTAAATAGATTACGTTCCTTGACTCTACCACTATCGGGCAGGTTTTCTAATCTTTTACTCATTCTCATGGCTCTTCTCTGACCCCTTTCCAATTTTACAACATCCTTTTTGAATTTTGGGCACCGGAATTGGATGTGCTATTCCAGGCATGGTTGGACCAGTGCCACATACTGAGATAAATTAACCTTTCTACTCCTACTTTAGATTCCTCTGTTTATGCAGCCAAGGATTGCATTAGCCCTTTGGCCACAGAATCGCATGTTCAGCTGATTATCTGCTATGACCCCCAAATCTTTTTCAGAATCACTGCATCCCAGGATAGAGTCCCCCATCCTGTAAGTATGGCCTACCGTCTTTGTTCCTGGATATAGACAATTACATATACCCCTATTAAAACACACATTTGCTTGGGCCAGTTTACTGAGTGATCCAGATTGCTCTGAATCAGTGACTTGTCCTGTTTGTTATTTACCACTCCCTCCATTTTTGTGTCATCTGCAAACTTTATCAGAGACAATTTTATGTTTTCTTCCAGGTCACTGATAAAAGTTTTAAATAGCATAGGGCCAAGAGTAGATTCTTGTTGGACCTCACTCAAAGCACACCTGCTTGATAATGATTGCCCATTTACAGTAACATTTTGAGACCTGTCAATTAGCTAGTTTTAATCTAATTACTGTGCCATGTTCATGTTACAGTCTAGTTTTTTAATCAAAATCTTTTGTGGTACCAAGTCAAATGCTTTACAGACATCTAAGTAGATATCAACACTATTACTTTCATCAACCAAACTTGTGATCTCATCAACAAAAAGATATCAAGTTAGTGTGACAAGGTCTATTTTTCATAAACCCATGTTGATTTGCATTAATTGTTACCTTCCTTTAATTCTTTATTGATCAAGTCCCATATCAGCCGCAAGTTCTCTGAACCTGCTGATTTAAAAATGTCTAACTTCAGCAGCAGCTGTTTAATATCCTCCAGAGATACTATTGGAATGGAAAGAGGATTTTCGTAACCATATGATGTGAATACATCATCTGTTTTTTCCCAAATACAGAACAGAAATATTTATTGAACACCTCCTCTCCCTCGTCTTGTAGATGGCCATTTTGGCCAGGGTGATGTAGGGAAAGTTTCCAGAATTACTTTAAGGACATAAACTCAGTCTATTATTTGGAGCTGCTGTGGAAATCATTATACGGTGAAGATATCACATTTTCAAAGAGGTTTCACTTACAAGCACAGAATCTCAATCTGCTCCTTTATTATCTCTTTGCTCCACCAGCATCTTGTGAAACAATAGTACAGTTCTTCTACTCTGCAATGTTCTCCTTGGTCCACTTCAGTACAACAGGCCCTGCATACAAGTTATCCGCAGATATATTAAAAAAAAAAAACCTGAATCTGAGCAGCATGTAGGTCCATGGTGATGATGTGATCTGCACCTGCCACAGACAGCATGTTTGCAACCAACTTGGCAGAAATTAGGGCTCGACTCTTGTCCTTTTTGTCCCGGCAAGCATAAGGAAACACGGTATGACTGCGGTGACACGGCTAGCTGATGCAATCTTGCAGGCATTTGTCATGATAAGAAGCTCTATCAGGTTGTCATTGATTTCACCACAGCCACTCTGCACAATGTATACATCCTGCCCACACATGCTCTCACCTATTTTCACACGTCTCCTAGTTGCTGAACTTCATGGTCACCACCTTGCCGAGCTCCAGGCCCATGCGATCAGCAATTTTCTGAGACAGGTCCTGGTGCGAGCTGCTGCTGAAGATCTTGATGTTAGGCATTGCGGTGACGGCCATCTCCTCCTCACAGCAGCACCGCTTTGGGAGCCGGGCTCCAATCGTTGCTTCCCACGGGGTGCTGATAGGCACAGCACAAGGCACCTAACAACTCATGATGTACCAGGGTGGGTACGTGAGCCCTAGACTGATAAGGGCCCTTTTTCCTGCAGGCAGAGGAGAGGTTACTGCAGCTCAATTAGAGACACGTGGACCCAATTAAGGGCTACTCCAGGTCTATTTAAACTCTGCCTCCCCTAAAGGGCAGGGAGAAAGAGAAAGAGGCTGTCAGAAGGCTGGTGGCAACAGGATGGGAGACTCCCCCAGACTAGGAGAAAACGCCTTTCTGCAGCCAGAGAGGCAGAGAAGGAAAAACCCGTCCCCAGCCTGTAGGGAGGACCGGTGCAGCTCTGATCCTCCAGGGCTTTACCACCACCTCTACAGTCCCGTGGAGGACTCATAGAAAGGTACCTCCCGGGGCCCTGGGATATACACCGCCTGGAACTATCCACCCTCCCATGAGGTTGAAGGGTACCTCTCAGGCCCGAATTAAGGCCGGCACCCCAAACGCTCTGCTAAAGAGGTGCTGTGGGGAAAGGACAAAAGACTTGTCCAGGTTGGGGCAAAGTTACCACAGGCCTGTCTGCCAAAGGAGACTGTGGTTATACCACAATATATAGTTTACTGGTTTGGACTTTATTTTGCTTGCAGTTCATAAATGTGATCATGTCATGATCCCTTATATCTAAGCTACCATTTGTTTTTAGTTCTGTGATCAGTTCCTCTTTATTTGCCAAGATTAAATCTAATATAGAATTCCCTCGTGTTGGTTGCAACATTTTTTGAGTTAGAAAATTGTCAGCTGTAATGTTTAGAAATTCCAGTCATGTTTTATGCTGGCAGTATGAGATCTCCAGCGTATGTCACTCAAACTGAAGCTCCCTATGACCATGTAGCTTTGTTTTTCCTGCATATTTTAGATAGGTGCATAAGGAGGTGCTCGTCCTATACCCTAGTGTGATATGGGGGCCAGTAGTACACCAACTAATACCCTGTCTTGTGTTTTATCTGTTAAGACATTGATCCAGAAGCATGCTAGTAAAGAAAACCAGGCTTAAAGCCTTCTGGATAAACTGATGTACATCGCCTTGTGCAGTAAATAAAACTGAGCCGCACAGATGAGCGTTAAAAATATCTACCTTTTCACTCCTATTTATTTACTTTTTATATTATTTGGCAAAAATAAAATGTCAGCATCAGCTAGTGCTTCTCAAACCGAGATTCAAAGGGCTGATGCAAGTTGGTAAACTTCTGAACAGAAGCCCAGTTATTCATTTCTTGGATAGTAGATGGAGAAAGTGGTTTTTTTTCTGCCGAATCCTTTATTTAAAAATCAAAGGTCTTCATGAAAACCTACAAAATGGTACTGTTCCCAGAATAGTCTGTGTGGTGTGCAGCTTTCAAACTTAATGGTTTCTCTTGAAATCCCTGCTCCGTGTTGGTAAATTGTGTAGGTAGTTGCTTGACTACACTTTGATTTGTTATGAAATATATTCAAGAGGCCAAATAAGCACGGTCAGTTAAACCTATATTGCTGTAAGCCAATAATAATATAGTGCAGGGAAAAAGTTTTCTGTGATACTGGTCTCTGGGAAGCTGTCTCATGCAGCGATGTTACATTCACCTTACGTAGAAGGTATGTTCCCAAAATGACACATTCAGCTGGTGTTATTTATGTGTTGGTTGTACAAGTTACCCATCTCTTTGCACATCATTAAAATCCAGCCCATCTGTTTGTCCTATTTCCTTAACTTCTTGGTCTGTTCCTTCCTTATTTTTCTTTTGGATGCTAGTGTTTCAGGTACTAGTCCATGAAGGTACTTCCCTAGCTTGTATGAAGACATGGAATGAATGTCTTAATTTTGACAAGTTTTCTATCTGCTTATGCCAAAGATTACTCAGGCTAATGCAAGGTATTGTGGCTACTTAGCATGAGAGAACAGGATTATAATAAAGATCTAGTCCAGTTTAGGATATATAACTGCTATACTATTTGTGCTTAATGCATACCAGTGTATATATGGTATGGCTAACGCACATTATTAATATGATTATATTTATATATAATATGCTGGCTAGCATGCATATAGATAATCATACTGGTCAACAATTGCGTGCATAACCCATAGTACGTGAATGTATTATGGAGACCTGAGTACCAGCTCCATAGTTGCACAGAGATTCACACTTAAAAATACTCTGTGTATGTTCCAATAAAACATTTAAATGGTCATTTCTCTCTTTCTGCTGCTGTTGGGAACCTTGTTGCCACACACTCAGACCAGTATGTTCTGATTTTGCTTTCTCTGGCTTTTCATCAAACCATACGTTTTTCCAGCTCTAGCTTGCTTGTTGCAAAGTTCTGTTCTGCGAAGTTGGGAGATTTTTCCCATGCTCTCTCTGTCTCTCCTCGTAGCCCCATCCCCCGCTGTGATTCTAGCTCGGTGGAGAACACAGAGCACATTTGTGAAGCCCAGAGGCAAAGCTGACTCAGCAATCCTTTCCAGCTAGGCCAATTTTGCTGTTCCTGGAACGTGAGGTTGGGTTGAAAATGGTGCTGCCAAAAATATTGTTGCTGTCACAAAAGCAGGGCCCATTTTAGTAGCTGCCACTCGTCTGTTCTCATTTCCTAGGGTATTATAAAAGAGAGAGAATCTTAATTATGTAAAGAAACTAGCAGTGCTTTGTGAAAGGGCAATAGCTCTTGATTGTTCTAGCTTTCAGGAGCACAATAGTACTAGGTGCTAAAGACTCACAAACCAGACTAGGCAAGCACCTCTGTGCCTCTCCAGAGCCCCTCAGCATACAGAGCTCCCTGCTGTTCCACAGTGAGCCCACCAAAGAAGGGTCATTTTCTCTACAGCCGAAAATGCCCCCAGCAGATCTGTTCATGGGAAATAAGAGAGAGATAGGGCTTCTGTTTGATCTGTGTGTGTCTTCATTTATGTAAAGCTTTGTGTACATTCACGTTGGAAATAAGGTACAGTCAACATAGTAAAGTGCATTTCCCGTAGCCCATCGTAAGGGGAAGAAATAAATTAAAAGAAGCCTTATCTTCTGCAAGGCAACATGCTTTCTAGAGGCTGTGTTGCAGCAGAAGAGACGGGTGAGGAGGGGCACACTGCTCCCCCCAGTAATGGCGAGAACCATGGATATGTCTCATTTGCAGAACTAGGCAAAACCGAACCTTTTCGACAGGGGACGCTCCGGGGACCCGGCCTAGTTTCTTTAACGGATTTAAAACAAGTTTTGGCCCGGCCCTGCCAAGCATATCAGGAATGGAACAGAAAATATCCTTAAAGCCAAAAGCCCTGGAAAGTGCCTCTCATGCCATATAAAGCAAGGGACAAGTGCTGTTTCTGTTGTAATCTGAAATCCTCCTTTCCCCTGCATTGTGTCTGCATGCTTATGATTTAGGCCAGATTGAAAGCCATTGGTGCTAGGCTGAGCTGTAGCCAGCCTGCCTTTCATTACATGGGACTCTTGCACTGTGTCAAGAACATTTTATATGAAAAGGTACTTACTAAACCAACTGAATGCCCTTTGTTCTGATCTCCCTACCACCCGAGTTACTTGGGTTTGGTCAGAGACACTTGTCTCTCTTTTACACCTATTTCTCTTTCCTGATCCTGTTTTTGACACCTATTTGTTGTTGAGATAATTGACACCACAGTCAGCTTTGATGACTTTACTACTGGATGCAGACGACAGGCTGTAATGAGCACAGATGATCTTTGAGCTTCTGGAAATGACAGTCATAGACAACTGTGGGAAGATGGAGGCTAAAGGGTCTGATTTGTTGTGGTGGGTGAGCGTGCAGGCTGTCCGCTGAGGTGTGAATGTGGAGGCTTATCTCTGACAAGGGTGTGCTCCTCAGTTAGTTACGTGTTGGTTTGAAAGCCACTCTTTAAGATAATGGCACCCATTAGAAAGGAAGTTTTAGGATGGTATTTTCAGAAGGGCTCAGCATTGGTCTAACTGTGCCTGCTGATCTCAATGCTGGAGTCCATGTTTTCAGTGGGAGCAGAGTTAGTGCATTAGAAAGTCAGACCTGCAGCATTCACAGTGCTTACGTGGTACTGTCTCCATTGCGGCTTTCCAACCATTCCTTGTTTGAAAATATGAGCTTCCTCAGCTCGACTCCTGGGAGAATCTTCTTGCTTGTGCATCGGAGCTCTTTGTAAAACACGCTGCTGGCCTTCCTCCTTGCTGTTGATTTGGGGACAAAGGAGTAAAAATGTTATTCTATAGTATATGCTAACCAAGCTTATAGGTCCTGGGAACCAGTCAGCCTGGTATGACTATGAGAGTCGGTAACTGGTGTGCTATCAGGCTACCTGGTAGAATGTATCAAAGTCAAAGAGAAGGAGAAAGAGGGCAAAGAAATAATGAAGGGTCACAACACAATTGAAAGGAAACCAGGGAAATGGAGGAGGACATGGGCAGCAGGAAATAGAAAAGGATGAAAACACAGCAGAGTGCATGTACTTTGTGTGTCTGCAGGGGCTTTCTGCGTGGTATTTAGAGAAAGGCAGAACACTTGAGGCCTAGATTGGGTCGCTGAACTTTCTTGCAACTTTGTGTGCCATTCAGACATCTAACAATGTCCATTATGTACAAGAGACTTGTTTGTTTATACACAATGCCCATTAATGTACGTCCTGTGTTCCTTACCAGTTTTGAAAAGCACACAATTAAAACAATACCCTCCAGCGTGAGGTGGCCAGACCCCGCTATTTTACTGCACAAAAGCGCCATTGTCTGCACACAGGCAGCGCCCCATTGCTATAGAACGTCTGCCCTGCACTGCATCCTAAGTCCTCCCCATACAGTGAGGTGCCAGAGGGAACGGACTCTGCAGGAGAGAGTCCTCTGCTAAAAAGTCTGCTGCCAATCCTGGTGTTTGCTCTTGCCATCTCTCCTGATTTTATTCAATATACCAGACAGAGTCTGGGAAGAGAAGCAGCTTCTCAAGTAAGGAGGTCCCAGACCATCCAGAGCTTTGTAGGGCAAAGCAGCACTTGAGCTGCATGCAAAAAGATGTCAGAAGTCTGCCAGCTCTCTGGCAGCCCATGGTGTTAGGTGTCCCTGTCAGCTGAGACTTCTGGGTGATTCCGATGTGGTTGATAGATGAGGAGAATCAAAGGCTTAATTTGCCCCTGTAACAAGACTAAAGCTCTGTCTACCCTGCAGACTAAGCCTGCATCAGTGGGACCTGGGCTTGTGGACTGTTTCCAAGCCTGCACTTAAACATCCACAATGTGGTGTACCCAGGGGTTGGCAATTGCGGCCATAGTAACATGTCCGTACTGCACTAGCAGACCTCCTGACTTGGGTCTGCAGCTTGAGCTGTGTCCGTGCTGCAGAGTGACAGGACTAGGCCTCGAGTCTCAGTGGGGCTCTGGCTCTGACCCGCTCCCCTAGGACCTGAGTCCTGAGTGCTTGCTGACTCAAGTCAGATTGATTTGTGTGTGGACAGAAGTGTGGTTTGGGCTCAAATCTGAGTCAGAGCCCAGGCTTGGTGCGCCATGTGGACATACTCACTCCAGAGTTAACTTGGGTGGTTGGCACCTGGGTTGGCCTAGCCCAGCTATGCACAGGGACAAGGCAAGGCCCTGTCCATGTTACTGCATCCTTACTGGTGCTGCATGCCCGTGTGTGTGTCTCTAGGACTTCTGGGGGGATGGCCCACGGTTCTTTGTGCTGCAATAAGCTGGTCCATTCTGATTCTTTCTCAATGAATTGCAGGAGAACTTGTATGCTCTTCTGGGCACACAGGGGAATTGTGGGACAGCATTGGAGGACTGCCAGCACTGAGTGGCTTAGCTTGCAACCTTGTTGCAAAGTGGACTGGTTACCTGCCCAAGTGAAAGCCTCCCTCGGGATTTAGCTAAAGCATCAGATAAGCCAGCCAGCCAGGTTGAATGCACCTCTGAATGTGGGTGAAACGGTTGTGTGTGGGGACAGGAGAGGGGTTGGGGCTACACCTGAATCAGATCTCAAGTTAGCTGCAGTGAAGACAGCCGCTGTGGCCCCATAGTCCAAGGTTTTAGCCTTAGTTCTCATCTGTGCTACAAAGTGTAACCATGTTGTCATTAGATCCCCTGACTCTTATAGTTATAATGTGGACAAGGATCTACATGGGCTTTCAGATTATAAAGTTTCATAAAGGGCTTGTCTATACGAACCTGTAGTTTGGGGCAAATTGGGGTGAAAATCTTTGTATTCAGATAGACAAGCCCTAAGAGGTGACTTGATGGCCCATCTGTTCCTATGTGGGGAGGAGATTTTTGGTAGCAGTGGGCTCTTTAGTTTGTCAGACAAAGGCAGAACTATATCCAGCTGGGAGCTGGAGCTAGACAATTTCAGGCTAGAAATAAGGAGCAAATTTGAACTCTGAGAGTTATTAATCATTTATCATGGGACATCATCCTTTGTGGTTTTAAATCAAGAAAGCATTCTTCCAGCTTGCTTGTTCAGTCTGATGCCCTGGTTTTGAGCAAGTGTTTGTTCAATGGGAAGCACTTAGCGGCTTTCAGTAAATTCCTTGTTTGTAGTTTGTTTGTTTGTTTTTAAAAATATAGAAAATTTCATTCTCTTTCTTAAAGGGAACATCTGGCATCATTGTTTTATACTATAGTTAGCACAACTGTCTGAACTCATGGAAGAGCTCTCCTTTCTTACAGAAGCTGTGTGAAAGGGAGAAAATCTTGAGTATGAAAAAGGCAGAAGAGGGAGCCCACCCATACTAATCCATCTTTGGGAAAATCTAGCCCTGTCTCTTAGATGATCAGCTCTTTGGGGGTTGGAATTTGTATGTACAGTCCCAAGCGCAGTGGGTCCTCGGTCCTGACTAAGATCTCTGGATACTACTGTAATATAAATATTAAGCCCACGATTTTCAAAAGGGGTTAGTGTGTTTGAGTGTCCAATTCTTAAGACATTTTAAAGGGGCTCGATTTTCTGTGGGTAAGAAAGATTCAGACCTTTTAGGTGTCTCAACTTCAGCACCATAAAACTGAGACACCGAAAGTCACTAGTCACTTTTGGAACAGGTTGGGCTAAATAATTATCTTCTAAATGAGAATTTTGCTATAAGAACTGAGGGAAGGCGGCATTTAAATGGGAGAAGGAGAGCTGCTTCAGAAGCCATAGCCCAGCTAGATAACCTGTCTATCCATTGTTCAAGGCAGATGAAAGGTAGGCAAAGCAATTAACCTCTATTCAGAATATTAACAGTAAAATTCAATAACAGTTTTCGGCCCCAGGTAGTTCCTGCCTGCATTAATTAAAGGGCTGATCTAATTCTTATTCCAACATTGCTGAAAAGACACCTCCCTTGCTTGAACTTCTCCAATAATTGTTTTCTTTTAATTCAGAAGAAGTAGAGTTTAAATATCAAATGTCCTGTTTTCTTTTCCTCTCTCCAAGCCTGTGGTGGAAAAGAATCATGGGCCTCATGGTCTTTCTTCTTTTCCACCCCCCCATCCCAACTTCTCAAAGTATAGGACAGGACTACCTATGCTATAGTTTGGTCTCATGGCAAATGAAATCTTGGGAAGTGAGCAGAGACATATGGGAGATTAAATATGCTGTATTCTGCATACTTCAAAGGAGACCTGAAAAGGGGGGTGTTTGCCCTTTTGGGTTTCTTCTTACACAAGGGATAGGGCCAGCTGGAAAGGTTTTTACTTTTATAAAATGTTTTCCCTGTTGTGGTTTATATCAGAGATTCATTTCTTGCATGCCTTGTAAGATTGACAAGGGACTGCAGTGTTAAGGGTATGACACTGACAAGACTTGGGAGTGAAAGCCGAGCCATTGGAAGGGCTACTTAAAATTCCTCTTCTGTTTGGCTTTGGCAGTTAACCTCAACGACTAATAAACATTTTGGAGAAAGGGCATCTTTGTTACAGATGCAACCCTCCAACCTTCAGTGAAGGTGAAAAAGAGCCCTGAGACCTCCAAGAAGGCCTCCAATAAAATTAAGCTGGACTAGACTTGACATTCCTAGTATTTCTACAGTAAGAAAGAAGCAGGGGGAAAGGCTTGGGGGGGAAGAGGGTATTGAACCCTTTTCAGTTGCCTTTATCCATTAAAAAAGGGCACAAACCACCATCTTAAAAGAAAAATACCCTTTGCATATCCTCTTTAAGCATGACACGCGTGGTATAAACACACTGTCCTTGCAACATTTGCCATGGCAGCACTAGTGAATGGCATGCCGATTGCATTCGTGCCAGTACGTGCTGAAGGGCAACGTGCTAGCAGGTCCCATGTAGCCTTTTACAGGGGGGCCTGGGACAATATTTAACATCCTTGTGCCAATTGTTCATCCCCGCACCGGCAGGTTGAAAGAGGTGACAGGGCTGTGGTGAGGGTGGTTCTTTTGTGTAGAGTAACAGAGCCTTATCTAATGGGAAGGGTGATCGAGGGGGAATCTTGGTTGGTTTGATACTCAATAGAGAGGTTACTGGCTTTGGCTGCCACCTACTCTGAGGAACAGCAGGCAGTGAGATGCCAAATGGCTTATTCCTACAGCTGATGTGGGCCTGCCAGGCTGCCTCCTGTGTATGTAATCCAGAGGGAAGGTTATTGAAGGGGGCCAGTGAAGCATTAGCCCAAAATCCCACTTTCAGAAACCAGGACTTTGTCAAACCCTGTATCTAAAACCACCTTCACTCACCTGTCCAAACCTCTTTAACCTTTTGGGTGCTGATGCTGTTCCTCTGGCTTTCATCCGCTTTCCTTGCATGGCATCTGGATCTGCAGCTTCCCAGCCACTAGCTGAAAAGACTTAGACAAGAAGTTCATCTGTGGCAGCTCAGTGCTGCTTTTACATGTGCTGGCACCCCGACAGCATGTCCAGCCGACCGATTCATAAAGAAAACCCAGTCGCCTTTCATCTTTTTGTCCCTAAGCCATCTACTTGTCACTGCCTCAGTACCCCAAACAGCAGCAGATGCAAAGAAAGGGGGAGCAGGTGGTTTTAGAAGGGAACCAGGAGCCAGCTCTGATAGCTTCCAGCCCAGCTCCATCACGGACTTTGCTGTATGATCTTACATAAGTCACTTACCCTCCCTGTACCTTGACTCCCCCATCTGCGGCGTGGGGGAGATCTGCCTCACAAGGACGTGGTGAGGCTGAGTTCTTTTGCACTGGAGCTCCTCTGACAAAAGGTGCTAGAGAAGAGCAGAGTGTTATTGGGGTGAATTATTTCAGTCCCTGTTCAGGATAATTACAATTGAATCTGGTGAAAAAAAATTGGTGAAATGTTTTCTCTCTCGGAAAATGCCATTTTATTTGAAATCAGAACATTTTGAAAAATCTTGATTTGGACAAAATTTTATTCTATTTCCCCATCCCTATCCCTATTCTGAAACAGTGTTTCAGTAATGGCAAATCGTCCCATTTCACCATTTTTGAAATGGCACATTTTGAAAGTTCATTTGGGAACAAAATTCTTTTTACATGAAAAAAGGTTTACAAAGGTCCAGCCTGGGACAAAACACTTTAATTCACACACATCAAAAATGTTTTTGGAATTTCGTTTTGCAGGAAATTTCAAAGTTAAATGGAAAAAGAAATCAAAATCACAGAATTTCCTGCAAAAGAGCAAATGCATTTCCCCCCCTTCCCCTCCAGTGCGCATGCACGCATGTTTATTCACAATGGCTTAGCTCAGAGCGTCCCAGTGTTTAGGGCTACTGTCCTGACATTCTCTAACCTTCACTGCTCATGGCAACAGGACGAGCTGGCCATGCTCCATTTTGTCTAAGGTTTGCATGACTGAATGGGAAGGAGGTGGTAGCAGTGAGGCCTAGTGCAGCTCAACATCTAACATAGATTGAAAACTCTTTGTGGCAGGGTGTGCCTGTGTTTGTACAACCCTTGCACAATAGTCCCTGGTTGGTGCGATGGTGATGGCAATAACAGAGAGAGGAAAGCCTGTTACCAGTTCTAAAAGCCTGATATGTCAGTATTGGTATGAGATCCATGATTAGAATCTGTTAACGTGGTGAGCGGAGTCCTGTTACTCTTCCTCCTGCAGCACCTGCTTTTGTCCTTCCTCCCATCTTCAATCCCCTCTAGTTTTTCAAATCATCTTTTATTTTTTTAAGACATGTCCCCTTTCTCTTGGTCACCATGCAAAGTCAGGGAGCCAGCAGCACCCAGGCAAGGAAACACTCGGCCGAAAGATCTGCCAGAAAGGTGCCAGTTATGAGCACGTGTTTTATGGTAATATCTTTCCCCCAAACGTTTCGATGTAGGTGACCAAACAGCTGCCCCAAAGTGATAGCTGGTCTGGATTCTAACCAACAAACTAGAGTTAAAAACTTCCGTACCTCATTACAAATCCCCTGAGCCTTCCAGCGCCCTACTGAATTTCAAGAGAGGAATGGTACAAAATCTAACAGGATGCAATGTTGCCAAGTCTCAGAATATTTGGTCATTTTTTTCTTAAAGCCCCAGCTCTTGGAGGCAGATGATCAGGTGAGAATCCAGCATTCATTAAAAAACAAAGAGTAAGCTGCTAGCTCCCGTGGTTGCAAGGGAAAGCTTGAAAACATGACCCAAGTGCAATCTAAAGGCACCGAAATCAGAAGGCAAATAAAAAGAACCCAAATGTATTGCTTTTTAAGCCAAACTCATGACTTTTGGAGGCCTGATTTCATGACTTTTGAACACTTGGGGTGGGCAGTACTGGAGCAGAATGCCCTTGAGCCTTGGTTTTACACTAGCATTCTGTGCTTGTAAAACTTGGGTGTATGCACCTTCTTATATTGCTTGTCAATAGCTGCTGGCTGCGCATTGGTAGCCTGCCCATCCTGTACTTTGGCTGAGGCTCATGAATAAACATTGTGCTAATCTGCCATTAGTTACTTGTTTCCCTGTCACATGTGCCAGAGACTGTGTTTAGGTTTTAGGTGGAATCCTCCTGGGGATTGCTATTGGGAAGATTTTAATTGGCCATATGTTAATTTAATGTTCTGGTCTCTTAAAGAGTCAAGAAAGAGTGCTTTGTATTTAAAAAGTTGCTTTTTCTTTTGGCTCCTTAATTTATCTAGTTCCTTTCTATTGTCAGGAGAATCGTGAATTCTCAGGAAGATTATTGTGCTGATTTTTATATTGTGGAGTGGGATAAAACTGCTGGCATGCTCTCTCCCTGTGTGTGTCTCTCTCTCTCTCTCTCTCACACACACTCTCTCTCTCTCTCTCTCTCCCCCCCCCAATTAGTGCTGGGCTAGAATAGTGGGTCAGCTGTCTTGATTTAATAGCAAAAGCTGAGGCCTCTGCATTTTTTTCTTGAGTGAACTTTAGCTCTGAGGGGCACATCTCCACTAATTGACTATTAAATGAGATTGCTTGCTGAGGTGCACAGTCTTGTAATTTGAATCCTTTAAGGAATAGCTCTCTGTGATCAGCTGTGCACATGGCTCGTAAATATAATCCACCTAATGACTGGAAGGCTTTGACTGGCTGCTCTGCTGGTATTAAGCAGCCTACGGTTTGGGTTCCTGAACAAAACCTTTGTGCTTTTATTTCTGAACTAGTGACAATCCAAACAAAGCTTTAGGACCTCCACTGCATGATTAAAGCAGGGGAATTTCAACCCGGAGTTGGGTAAATTACTCAGCCGGGTCTAGCTTTTGAGACTTGTCCACCCTCAGCCTCGGTCTACACTGACAGCGGCAATTTGCCGCCGTCACATCGATTGCTCTGGATCGACTGAGCGGTCTGTGTAGACACGCTCAGTTGATCCAGGAAGAGACGCAGGAAAACCATCTCAGTAAGTGGCGTAGCGCTGCGTCGAAGGGAGCGCTGTTCCCTTCGACGCAGCGCAGTGTGGACGCCACGCAGAGGAGACGCTGCAAAGTTGACGGGAGATACGCAAGTGATTTACGTCACTTGCGTATCTCCTGTTGACTGTCACCGAATCGCCGAGGTAATTGTAGACCGGGCCTGAGTTGTACGTTCAAGTGACCAATTAGATGTCCAGTTGACCATTTTGACTTGCAGCTGCTGTGATGGCTGGGCGTGCAAATGATCCTGCGTAGCAGCGGTTACACAGTTCTGAAATCTGAGCCCTGGGGCGCCCTGGTTTCATTTGTGTTCTAAAACCGACTGTTCTGCGTGCTGCAGAAACACGTTTTTAGTCTCGTGATCCTGGAGCTGGCAGCATGCTCAGCTCTGGGAGAGGAAAGAGGGTTTGCCTCGCTTCTTGAACAAGGAACCCCTCTGCCCATTTCAAGGAAGAGCACTGATTGACTTCAAAGGGAATGCTATCCATGCCTGCTCAGGTCCTCATCAACCTCCTCCTAGCCCTGGCCAAAGTGGCCATCTAGAACACCAGGGAGAGGAGGTTGGCCGTGGGGGAGCTCTGCGACTGTGGGGCCTATTTTCGTTCCTCCATTCGTTCACGCATCCGGGCGGAGTTCCTCTGGGCAGAGTCCGCTGGCTCCCTAGACACCTTCCAGGAGCAGTGGGTGCTGTCCGGGGTTCATTGTTCAGTGTCCCCCTTTGGTTCCCTTTGTTTAAACCTGTGACCCCCACACCCTTTCCTGTTTTTTCATTTGTTGTCCCCCGGAATCAGTTGAGCCCCAGGTCCCTTGGCTCCCCCCTTAAGTGAGGGAGGGGCCTTGAGCGGTGGGTGGGCTTGCACCCCCCACCCCTCTCCTGATCCTCAAATAGTCACAAGCAGTGCCCGGCCACGAGTGGCATGGCAAAATTTGGGATTGGCTGGGAAAACAAGAGGCATATTTAATCCTTCCCCAGCCTTACCCTGGGGTAAGAAATAACTGGATCCGTTCCATTGAGCCCAGCTGCCTTCCTCACAGCACTGTCAGCTGGGAGTGCCTATGTGAGGAACGCAGTGTGAGCCTGTGCCCCCCCTCATGGAGGCTGAGTGAGTTCTCTGAAGGGTGTGTAGTGAAGGGACAGATCTCTCTCTGATGCCTTCCCGCTTTCTCCCACTGTCTGATACCATTGCACTAGAAACTCGAGCATCATCATGATTGAAGCAGCAGGGTGGAAACGGTGAAAGAGGCAAACATCATGTTCGTTTTGTTGCTCTAGGGTAGATACTGTGGGAGCAGGTGGCTTTTCATTGCTGTTACTGCTGGACAAGGGAGGGGAGCATCTGTGGCTAACACAGAGCTCCTGGCTCTCACAAATGCCCAGTGCACTAACAACCCAATGATAATTCTGGAAATCACAAATCAGCTTTCAATCCCCCCATTGTTGGCCATTGATTGACAGTGGCTTCAATTTCTGGGTACTGTCGTTTTAATACATAGATTAAAAATTGAAGCAGCTTTAGAACAGTGGTTGGGTGAGAAACATATAGTACATAAAATATCTAGTCCAATGGAAACTGCGAAAACTTGTCAGGCTATTCTGCCTTGAGGAATAGAATGGCCTATTGTTTGTGTTCTAGGTAGCCCAAAGCCCTAAATATGCTGGACTATGGCTGTTTAACTGAGGCTTCTTGAAATGAGATCTCTCTCCATAGGGCTTTCTCAAGCAACAACGTTTTAAATAAAAACAAACAGCAGGATAAGGATGTGAGTAATGAATGATCTCCAACTTGTGCTTGATTTCTGTTCCAAACCTCAAAATCCAATCTACAACTTGTCTTGTTCCTGTAAGACTTCGTCTGCACCAGCATGTTTGTTGGTCAGGGGTGTAAGCCCCCCTCTCCGCGATATTCCCCCCCTCCCAGCTGACATAAGTTTTACCAACAAAAGCGCTATGTCAGCGGGAGACATAGCTACCACTGCTTGATGGTTTAATTATGTCAGTGGGAGAGCTCTCTCCCATCTGCATAGAGCAGCTACAGGGGAGACCTTACAGTGGCACAGCTGCAGTGGTACAGCTCTGCTGCTGTAGGATCTGTAGTGTAGACATAGCCTAATTTTCCTCCTTCCTGCTCCAGGTCTTTTGATCCCTGCCAAGGTAGCCCAAAGGCCCTCCTCTTCTTCAGAGGAGAAAGGCCAAAAAATAGAACATTAAGATCAGCTGAGTCCAGGGGACAATGAATGAGAAAACAGGAAGGGAGTGTGGGTCAAAGGTTCAAAATCAGGGCTCTAGAGGGAGCAGTGAACCCTGGAACAGAGCCTACTGTTCCTCAAAGGAGTCCAAGGAGCTAGCGCACACCGCCCAGAGAAACTTCCTCTCCACACAGTTATGCATATTAGGAAGTGGTGCCTCTGCTCAAGCTCCTCCCATAAACCCAAGATCTAGCCACAAACCCACAGTAGCGGCATATTTCTGTGATAAAAGGAAGTGGTTAGCCAGTGACAGTATAGATAACAACATACTTAACATCCGTTGGAGATGAATGAAGTGGGTTCCTACCTCTCGCAAAGCTTTTGTTTCTCAATGGCCACCTGCAGGCTTCTGCCGGGCCACAATCGTGTCACAGGTGGACGCTTCCTTTGCCACAGCAAAGACGAGAAACGTTACTCTAAAAAGCTTCAATTGTGCAGCAACTGAGCAGGCCAACGGGGAGGTAGCAGGATGGCATGCTACCAAGTACTGGCCCAGGCCGGCTCTTGCTCTGGATCATGGCCATGTCTGCCATCCATTATCGTGAGTTTGGGCCCTTTTACCTTTGGGCCAGCTCCCCGTCAGCTAACAACGATACGCATGTCTTCATTGTGCAAGGCCCACAACAGCCATGAGTAGGGTTTTTCCCATGTCATGTTTTTGATTGAAAGTGGAAGGAAAACTACGGTGGAGAATCTAGTCTGGTGAAGTGAAGCTCTCTGTCCATCTCTCCCCACTCTTAAAAGGCACCAAAGGAGTCTTTAGCAAGGTGTTTGTTTTAGAATAACCACAGTGCGCTTCATAGCAGTCCTCTTCCCCTCCTTGTCCTTGGCTGATACCAACTCCTTGGAATAAGTTGGAAGTGTTAAGTGGCAGGAGGTGGCTTTTCCATGTCTGCTGTGGTTGTGTATTTTTAGAAATCTGTCTGTAGCAGTGCACCCCAAGCACTCGGCTGGAGCGGGAGGGGATGCTTCTGTAAATACCCACATAGCGCGAGGCCTCCAGCAAACTACAATGAGCAACTTTCAGGCAGCTTATCAGGAGAGCAGGGTGGCCTGACCCTTTGATGCAGTCATCACTGACAGAGTCCAGGAAGAAAGGAGAAGCTGCCTCATTGATAGTATCCCGTTTATCACTGACATGCCAGGGAATTCTCTCCAGGAATGACGAGAGGCCGGCGGGATAGCAGAGAATGCCATCCGTGAGAGCCTGACGGGCTGGATATGGGTGTTTTGTGAGATCCAGTCTGTGCCTCAACGTCCATTCCATCAGGCGTTCGCTCTCAAAGAGGAGAGTGCTGAAGTGAAACTGATGTTGGGGTATAAAAGGACCTGTGCTCCACTTGAACGAGAGGGGACTACGTTGCATGGAATGAAAACAGACAGACTCAAGGAGAATGGGGAGTTATTTAAACTGCCCGATCAGAGGAAGACCAGCAGACTGTATGCTAGGCTTAGGTCAGAAACTGCAGGGAGCTGAGGCTGCTACTGGAGTCAAAAGGGAGGAGTAATCTAGGAAGCTTTGAATTTACACCAGTGAGGTTTCTGAGGTTCAAGCTTTGCTTAACGCAAGAATAGAGATGGCAGTTCTGTTTGGGGTAAAAATGTCTCATGCTGGGATGCTTGGCCTAGCAAGAAGAAAATAGTGTCCTATCAGAGCCCTGATCTGATCACCTGTGATGTTCAGAGGGAACGTTACTGCCATGTGCAGCATTCCACAGCTGATTAGGTGTCTGCTAGACTGATTACTCATAGACTCATAGACTCATAGGTCAGAAGGGACCAATA
>ML675726.1:831728-872934 GCA_007922155.1 Mesoclemmys tuberculata | reverse complement strand
GCGCCGTATATAACGGCACTAACACCTCCTTCTCCTTGCTGGAAATTACTCCCTGCCTCGTTCCCCTCTGCAGCATTGAATTTGGTTCTTCTAGAACCCAAAGGCTGTCCTAGATGGACCATTGGTGTGAGCTGGTGCAGCAAATTCCGCACTCCCATCTAGACAGTTATTGAGACAAGTTTTGCTCAGACTCAGTAGCTACTGAACCTTACCAAGCCCTCGAGTGACATGTCGGCTACCCTAGCCTTGCATTACTTAGCCTTCCTCTTAAAGCCACTAGAGCCATGCGTCATACGGACTGGCTGGAGGGGGTGGGGGTTGTGTTATTTGACATGAATAGGTCAAAATCATAACGATTCATGTGAGACAGGCCATGTCCGATACTGCTAGAAAGGTTATGTGTTGAGTAAAAAGATACTATTTGTGTTCTTGTGTGATATGTGTGAGGGAAGTTATGGAGATCTTTGATATTCCCGTATTTCAAACTATGCTATACAAGACACACTCCAGACAGGGAGGTGGCAGGACAATAGCCCGCTTAATGGCCCATCGAGACCTTTACAGAAGTCGAAGGCCCAGGAAGAAACGAAAGGCATCCCTGAAGAGTTACCAGGATTGGCCCATGTGACTCTGGACTCCATTTGGGTTCCGGTAAAGTTCCACAAGCCGCATGGCCAGAGGCAGAGGGTATATAAGATCAAACCACAGAAACCATTTTGTCTTTGCTCCTGTCCAGCTGCAGACAACACCTACCCACCTCTGGATTAATACACTTTGCAACTGAGCTGAAGGACTTAGACCCATCCAGGTACTGGATGTGTACCAGAGGGACCATACAAGCCTGCAACTCCAAAATTTTTCTAGAAACCTGATGTATGTGGACTTTCAAATCATTTGTATGTATCTGATTGCTTTAAGCCTTTAACATTTCTCTTATAGTTTGTTTTTCTTTTTATAATAAACCTTTTGTTTTAGTTACTAAAGGATTGGCTGGCAGCGTGGTATTTTGGGTAAGATCCAAACTTATAGTGAACTGGTCCTGTGGCTGGTCCTTCGGGATCAGAGGGAATCTTTTGAGTAAAGAGCATAGAGTTTAAATAACTGGTCTCTTTACTGGACCTGATGGCAGTTTAGGAGCCAGAGACTGAAATGCAGTAAAGGGGGCTGTGTGTATTTGCACAGTGGCTTCTTGATAACCAGTGTGGGGGAATCAGAAGCACTGTTTGTGGCTGGTTGGGAAGTCTGACTTCAGTGTCACCCACCAGTGCTGGGAGAATTTGCTTTCCTTTTACAGCCTGCCCTGACCCTGGCATTATCAGTGGGCTACCCTGGGCATGGGCGGGTCACACCATGTACCCACCAGTTGTGGAGACTTACATCTGCAATAGCAAAACCTTTCCAATCGCAGCATCTAACTCGGTCCTGCCCTGCATATGTAACGTGAAATGGTAGCAGATCCCATTCTATCCAGTGGCAGAGCCTGGCTCCTGACTGCGACATGATTTCTCTCGTGGGAGCTGTTCACTGCTTTCTTGGGAGAAGGAGTGCTGCGAGCGACACACTCTACTTTGCTATCGTCCACTCCCACCTCCCTTTCTGCGTGGTCCGGCTCTGATCCAACGAAGACAAAAAGTCTCACTGAAAAAGTCAAACTCCCGTGGAGTTGCAAACCCACACCCGACCCCGCTGGCTGTTGAATGCCAGGTGCCACTGCAAGCTCCTCATCCGAACAGTGTGCCTGCATCGCTGACGCTTGGGGGTCACCTCCAGAAATGAAAGACAAACCCGCTCTCTATTGCCCGCTTCATCTTGGCGTACACCATGCTGAGACTAGGGCTGGGGGCAGCTTAGAGATGGGAGGGCTGTAAGGGGTTGTTATGGTCACCTAGGCTGGGCTGCTGCCCAGCACAGGCCAGAAACTTTCCCCCAGGGATTTCTGGAGCGAGCTTGAGATATTGTGTTGAACCTGAGTGTGTGTTTTAGAAAGAGACATCCAATCTCCATTGAAGGACTTGGGGGGGCTCCATCTCATTCCTTGGGAAGCTGTTCCCCTGCTCAACTACATCCCCTGGTGCAATGTGCCCGCCTGATACGAATTCTTTTGCATGACTGTGACAAGCCCAAGTGAGAGCCCTTGGCAGCGTGTGCACCCCAGACATTCAGCGCTGCCCACTGATCTCTACCAGGCAAGCGAAAAGATTCGCTGCAGAGAGACCAGATCTTCAAAGCGGTCAATGGGAGCTTCCCCATGCGCACGCAGGTGGTTTGTGGGAATTGATGCCAGGTCTGCTGAGTCCCGAAGCATGGTGGTGGATTTTGTGAGTGGGCCCTAGTTCATCAGCACTGTCTCCGTCTCCCTTTCGGGGCCGGCCGTTTTCCCTCCTCTTCAGCTGGCAGGTCAATTAGCAGTGAGCCCAGAGTTTGAAAACGTACCTGTCTCGTACTCGCCAGAGACCCGTGTAAAAGGCAGGGGGACACTCACCCGTGATACCAGGGCATCACCCTCCCGAGAGGCCCAGCCTCGTATTGTCCCTGGCTGTGTGGCAATTGGAGGGTGCTGGGAGTCTTCCCAGGTTGCTGTCCTTATGCCATGTTTGGGGCTCCAGCTTCCATATTGGCTTCTGACTGATCTGTGTCTGGGACCTGGGAAGCTGCCTCTGGTTGCTGGACGGGAGAAGCAAAATCCCTTTCTTGGAGCCTTTTCTGCCAGCCACTCCACAGCTTAGTCGCCAGCTATTGGGGAGTGGAGGAAGGGAAGCTCTGCAATTCTACCCTCCCCCCGTTGTAAGGTGGCAGCCAGGAAAGCTCAGCTTTTTCCATCTTCTTCCTCTGGAGAGTTGCAATAAATACATTCCCAGTGCGGTTGGTCTCTACAGGAATGCACCCTTCTGAACAGCTGCTGCCACGCCAGGAAGGAGCACAGACCCACTGACAGCACTGTACACCCCAAGCATTCAGGAACCATGAGTCAAGCCCTGAAAAATTCATGAGATTTGGCTTAAAAGCAGGACATTTTAAAAACATGCAGGGCTTTTTTCTTTGCTTCCTGGTTTGTGAGCCTGTGGGGAGCACTTGGGTCCTGTTTTCAGGCCTTTGCCACAACCACAGGGGGCTTAGAAACTCACTTTCAAAAACAAATGAGAACCAAGAGTTTCAACTAATCACGTGACTCCAGGAACTGGAGCTTCTAGCAGAACACCAGGTATCATGAGGCTTGTGATAAAGTAAGAGAGTTGACAGCACTGCAGATAGCAAGGAGCTGGAAACTGGGCCACACTGCACCCTTTCTCCTGTAAGGCGCTTTCAGTAGCTAACCCTGACTTCTTCCTTTTGCTTGATTTGGACTGTGTTGTTTTATGCCGTAAATACTTTTTGGCACTTTAGGGCTTTTCCCGTTTGCCTCCAAACTCCCACCCCTCAAATATTAGGCAATTTCTTCATCTTTGAATGGAGCCGTTTTGTAAAAAGAAATGAAATTCTCACGTGTGCTGCGGTGACGTATTCCCTGTCCTAAAGCAATTAAACATATTTGACTCCTAATTCAGGTTTTATGTCTGCATGTAGTAATGTTCAAATGTTTATTGCCCCCCAAAGTCTCACATGCTGCCAGGGCGAGCTTGCCACTCGCTGACACTGTTGTGTGCAGCCTGCACGATTTATGCCGTTCCATGGAACAGTGAAGCAATTGGTCCATTGGGTTTCAAGGAACTCTAGTTTATTTCCTGTTGCAGAGATACAGTTGTGCTAGGCTGGAGAGCCCTGGAACTTGTTTGCTCTGCTTTAATTTGCTGGGGGCTTTCCCTTATCCTAGTTCTCTTTTCCTTTTCCGCTGGACTTTGCAGAACATCTGCTGAAGGGAAGCAGCGTGCTTCATTTTTAATCTGAACGGTCTCAAACCTGTCAGATTAATTGGTTTTTTCAATCCCTTTCTGACCTGCCCCCATCTTAGCTCTCTTGCCTCATTTTGATCAAAGCATGGCGTTAAACTGACACAGTGGGAAGCTGATCAAAATTGAAGCTCAGGCATCTATAAAACCACCTCTGTCATTTCACTCCGGCACACTGCTGAAGCCCTGTGCCCATTCCCTGGAAGTTGATTGCAGTTTGTGTTCTCAGGCTCTCCTGATTAGGATGTCACCGCCTCCATGCAGTTATGCTACCGCAAGGCACATAGCACTAAAAAAAACCAGTGTGGGAATTGGACCAGTTGCTGTATCATCCCAAATTGTTCACTTTGAAATCCCTTTAGTCTTGGAACAATTCCATTAACGTTATTTTTATACGCGATTTGGAGCAGCTTCTCTGCTTGCTAGAAATGAGTCAATGCATCAGTCTGGAGGGGATATCATAACCAAGACATTCCCGGAGTACTTCAAGGCTGCTTAGAACTGGAATTCTAAACAAAGGGTCTGCTATTAAACAAAAGATGATGGAGTAAGCCTCCATGAAAACAGAGACTTTCTGCTTTGTGCTCCAGCATTCTTTTTTTAACTCAGTTACCAGTTAAAATCTGAATAGTTTGGCATGAAAAAATGTATGGTTTTTTTTAAGGTAGCACAGTGGAGTAATTTTGCATAGATGATTATAGCTGCTCGTAACTTTCTCCGATAAATTCCTTTTAAGTAAAAATGTTCCAGGCTTGTCTCAGCTTAGAGCTATGGTGGCTAGTGGTTTGACTTTTAAACATTCTACCAAAATCCATTGAAGTCAGTAGGATCTGAGAGCGCTCAGTAGCTTTGAAAATAGTCACGTTTATTTCCATGCCTAAGTATGGACGTCACTGAAGGGTCTTACTGCAAATTGTCATCAATGTTATTGAGCTGAATTTAGTCCCATAACTATGCAGGATACAAGCCACCAACAGAGTCCACTGCTACCTTGTGATATATGTACCAACGTGAGCCATGTAACTAGAACTGGGGGGATTTTTTTTTAAGCAAATAATAAATTTGCCAAAAAATGCAGTTTGTGGGGCACAGAAACTATTCGGGAATTAGGCAAATGGTTTCAGCCAGAAAAATGATATTTTTTTTTAAAAAGTTGAGGCGGTTGGTTTTGATCATTTCAAAACAAAACGTGTTGGCTTTTCATTTCAAAATGTGTCATCTTGAAATTTTTCTATATTTCTGTTTAAAAACCCAAACAAAGGGCAACAAACACATGGAAATAGAACAAAACAAAACTATTTATTGGTTTTTTGGGTCAAACAAAACATTTGTTCACCCACAATGACATTTTTTTGTGTGGGACCATTAGTTTATGGTGAGAAAAAATATTTAAAATTTGCAGTTCTGGCTCAAACTGAACTGATTTTTTGTTGTTGATATTTTGGTACCTTCAGAGCCATTGCCAAAAAATCAATAATTCACTCAGCTTTACAGGTAACAAAATACCACTGAATCTGTCTTTTCTTTTACCTGCCATTGGCCTTCCTGCCTTTTATAGTCATGTAAGAATACCAATTGTCTGACCCATTGTCTAACTTAGTGGTTCTCAACCTATTTACCATTGTGGCCTGCATATGCAGCTCTCTGTGTGTTATGGATGTGTGGGCCTCATCCACACAATATATATACTACATGTATGGCCCCACGGATGTCACACGGATTGCAGCTGTGTGCTGAGTGGGCTGCAGGTTGCAAGCCACTGCCCTAAACACAAGTTTTTGTACCGATTTAACTACAGGTATGTCCATTTAGAAACAAGTCTAGTTAATTTGGAACGCCCTCTAGCACGGACAAATTTATATCCATATGAAGGTGCTTGTTATGGTTAATAATGTCTTGTGGTCATATGCCAGTGTAACACCAGTATAATTACCAGTATAATTACCTCCATACTGGGAACTGATTTCATTGTATCTGTTTTCTAAACCGATATAGTTAAATCAGTACAAAAATTGGTATGTTGACCAATCCAAAGAGTTTACAGACTAAGAAGAAGACAAACACCTTGATGGTGAAATTATCCCAGGAGTGGTGAAAGCAATGTAATTCATCACTTCTGTTGGACACATGCCATTCATTTGGAGGCTTTCACAGTTTTTTTAATAATTGTTTTAAATACATCACAAAAATATAACGGTAGTGGGCTCACCAATGTTCTGCATCAGCCATCTTTGCATATTACATAATAAATCAGAGGCTTATTTATTTCCTTTTTATTTAAAGTGGCTGGTCTCCAAACAGAAGTTGCAGTGGTGTAAGTAATAATTGGTGTACGTTGCTCTGTCTCACTGATTTAGTTAACGGGTGCCATGGTGTGTGCAGAGCAGGCCTTGGAGCCTGGGGTAAGTTGTGAGAGCAGAAGTAAGTGGTTGGTGGTGGGTTGGATTCCTTACTCTCCTTATCGTATCAAAAGGCAGGGCTGTTTCACTTAACCCCCACCGAGATCCATACAGTGTCATTGTAATGTGATTAGCTACCTTGCTGTGACTCCATTAGAAATCTCTGCCAGTCGGAGCACGTCTTCACTGCAGGGTTAGCCCTCTGCAAAGCCCTACCCAGACCAGACCTAAGTAACCACATCTACGGTGTCTCTGTGCTAGTTTGTGTGCTAGGGTTGATGACTGGTGGGATAGCCCTTGATTCTTAGCAGTGCATTAAACTGGGCTGCTCTGTGAATTCCTTTGTTAGGTGTTTGTCCTCCAACCCACCTTCCATCCACACAGGCAAATCTCTATCCCAGGATTGAGCTGATTTTCGCTTCAGCCCGGCTAGTCATCTTCCTGCTCTGCAGGGAGAATGCCAGCTGTAACAGCTTCAGGCCATGCACCATCCGGTAAAGGAGCCAGAGTTAGGCCTGGCCTATACAGTTTTTGTACTGGTGTAACTAAAGGATAGGCGGTGGAGGAATGATTTTGCACCAGTATAGTTACACCAGTACAACCCTCTAGTGTGGATGCAGTTATACTGCTGTAAAGGTGCGTGATCCCAGGATAGCTGATTCCCCTGTACTTCTGGGAGCACCTTCTTGCTGCTCTAGCTATGTCGACACACGGGAGTTTAACTGCTGCGATGTTTTGACTGTGTAGACAAGTCCTTAGCAACAATCTTTAAAAGGCTCCAGGGGAATATTTTCCTTTGCCCAGCCGGCAGGAAGTGTGCTCTCCATGGCAGCAATCTCTTCCCAAAACATTCTGAGCTGGGCAGGAAACTGCCGTCCATTCCCTAATGAGGCTTTCCTGCTGAGAAAGGAAACTTGCAGGTCAGGGGCTCTTGGACTTAGACTTTAAGGCCAGAAGGGACCATTGTGATAATTTAGTCTGACCTGCACATCGCAGGCCACAGAACCTCTCCTCCCACTCCTATAGTCCGCCCATAACCTCTGGCTGCGTTACTGACGTCCTCAAATCTCGATTCAAAGTCTTCCCATTAGAGAGAATCTACCATTTACTCTAGTTCAACCCAGTGCTCCACACTGCAGAAGGCGGCAAAAAAACAAAAACAAAAACGCAGAGTCTCTGCCAATCTGGCCTGAGGGAAAATTCCTTCCCCCACCCTAAATATGGCTGTACTTCGAGTATGTGCTTGCCACATCTGGTGGGTCCTTCCATGCTTTCCAGGACTGTGCTTTAGAAAAGCAAATTGAAGATAAAGAGGGATGTTTATAAAGCTTGAACAGTCAGCAGTGCTCCTATGGATCACTGGCCTGGGCGACGAGACCAGGGATTTCTGCCATTTGCTCTCTGTGTGACCTCAGACAAGTCACATTGCTGCTCTCTGCCTCCGTTTCCCCATCTGTAAGTTGAGGAGGATGATACTGACCTCCTTTGTGAAGCACTGTATAAGAGCTAGATATTTCACCTCCTCTGCCTCAGTTTCCCCATCCTGCAAATGGGGATCATTCTGTTTATACCCCTTTATGAAATGCTTTGAGATTGTGGGTGAAAAGCACTATGGAATAGCTAAAGTGCATTGTGTATCTTGAAAAGTACCATGTAAATCCACTGCACTAGATTAATAATAAATATAGCAATAAAATACAAATACAAATCTTAGAGCAGCAGAGTTTGCCATACTGTCAGTCTACCATGAGGTTGGAATGACATTTTTTCCTTCCTTATTCTCCACTGGCTTTACGTAGACAAAAATACATCCAGCCCTGGCTGTGCAGGTAGCAGGCTCTCTCCTAGTGCCTCGAGCAATCTTTGCCATGGCAATGACAGGCTTGCGCTTGACCTGTCACGTCCTTTCTTTGGGTCTCTGGGCTCATGGAGCCCAGGTGTAGCAGTCGGCCTGTTATAACCACCTTCTAGCAGCTCCTTTCTTACTGTAATGATGGTAAAAGATCTAAACTCTCTTCTGCGCAGAGGTGACAGGTTCAAGGCTGTGGGAAGGAGGGGTGGGGAGCTATTGATTCCCAGTCCTCTGTGCTAACTTCTGGTTAGACTGCTGCATTTGTGAGAAATAACCCCAGGGAAAGAAATCTGTGTGGTTTGGATAGCTATGCAAACATTCCTTTCTCCAAGACTGGTATTTTCAGCATTACACATTCAGTTTTCTATGCACATTCATTTTTGTTACCATCATTATTCATTTGTAGCGAAGCGTTCATTCAATAACTGCCAGTGTCTAGGGAGATGGGTGTCTATGCTTGAACTGGCTATTACGGCTGTTTAACACACTGCAGTAGCTCCTAGCCTCCACCAGTTTGGGCCACGCTGCATGAAGCTTTGTGCAAACACGTACACGTATCAAATAGAATTGTACATATCACATGCACAGAATCCCTCCTGGCAGTCCCACGGCATGCACCAACCAGCCCCCTAGCAAGGGTGGATTGATTTATATTATACCAATATTCTTTTTATTCAACTTTTCCATTTGTACTTCACTTTTTCTAAAGAAAGGTGCACTCATTGATTGATATTACCATTAAGACATGTTGATTTACAGCTAAGTAGAGCCTTTCCGCTATATTTGGTACATCTATTTGCTTCCTAGGAGGATTCACTGTAACTGTATCCAGGGATTCTCAAACTGGGGATCGTGAGATGATTATGGGAGGTTCTGGAGGGGGTCATGAGCTCAATCCCTGTGCACGCCAGTAAGGGTGGCATGACATGGGGAGGGTCATCACGTTTTTGGAAGGGGTCATCACAGCCTGAAATATTTTCAGAGGGGGTCCCAGCAAAAAAGTTTGAGAACCCCTGATATATACACTTATATAAGCAATATAGCTTAATATTTTCAGAGTCTTATTAATTGTACATTTTTAGTATGTTTAAAAAATGGTGAATGAGATATTGCTTATTTAGTAGATAATTAATTTTTTGCTCATGATTTGCATCCTGCAGCATTAAAATGGTAACTGGAGTGTAAGCAAACGCACAAAACAGCATATACAATTTATCTGTATTAAATATAACAACCTTTAATGTTTTGGATATATAAACGTCTCTTATCAGAACAAGTTTCACATTTCCAATTAAATTTTAATAATTCATATATTTTGTATTAAATCCAGTTTTCATTTGAAATAGGCTTATTTTTTAAAAGAAAAACTTACTATAATTGATTAACAAAATGAAAAAAATCCAATTCAAATTAAAAAATTTTTTTTAAAATCTTAAATTTTTATTATCCTGCTCTGATGGTTATGCTTGAACGCTGCCATGTCCTGCTTCTTTTTGTCTTTTTCAATTGTAATCTCTTTGGAGCACAGCAGCCATGTTTTCCCATATGTTTGCACAACACTGGGCACATGTTGCCTACTGTAGTCTTAAAAATAATGAAATCTAACCTTTTTTATTCATTGAATGCTGAAAAGTGAACTTGGCACCATGCAGATATTTCAAATAAATTCCTGCCTCAAAGAGTTTTCAGTCTAGTAAATGACATAATGGGAGAGTAACGAAATGGGAGGGGGGAGCAATTGGGGCTAGGAACAAGATGGTACAATTAATTATCAGCGCATGTACAGCACAATAGATTGAAGAGGACTTTTCAAGAGCACAGGGCAGTTCATTGTCCAAGTCCCATGAAAAGTCAGAACTGCCTTGTACTTTGGAACATTTGCCCCTTAAAAACAAACCAGACAAACCTATAGCTGAATGGCCTATGAGGAAGTTGTCTTAGCCAGCTCCCATCCTGAGTGTGTGATGGTAGGGGCGGGAGGCTCTGATGGGTTGAGCATGTGCAGGGGGCAGCATGGAGACAGACTCCAAGGCCTCGCACAGAACTCATCAAGGCTGATATCATTAGCAGAAGGGGGGGGAAATGAGGCGATGCAAGAAGGACCCTGTCTTCTCCCACTCAAGTAAACAGCAAAACTCCCATTAGGTTAAATCCTGGTCTTGTTAAATTCAGTGGGAGTTTTGCCACTGACTTTGATGGAGCCAGGATTTGCATGGGAAGTAGTATGGCTGCGCTGCAATAGCCAAAATGGGGGATAAGGGCCCGGATGAGAGTTGTAAGTGGCTCCTTTACAGCAGCTGTGACAGAGGTGGCAATTTCCTTCAATGCTTTTGGGAGAGCTTATTGAATTCAGTTTAAATCACTTTGGAGTCCACTGTTTTATAAATGCAAAGTGTACTTATTTTTGTGGGATTGTATGTAACTCCTCTAGGTGGGAGACGTGGCTGTTGTAAACCTTGGGAAGTTGTTGTGAGCTTCAAAGGACAGTTTTAAACAATGTGCCACATGAGAAGGAACTTTTGGGACAAACCACATTAATCATCATTAAGGATCTACAAGCTTCCTAGCAGATGATCCCTCACTCGCTCAAGCCGTGGGAGGCAGGCCCATCCTTGCTTACAGACAGCCCCCCAACCTGAAGCAAATACTCACCAGCAACCGTGCACCATACAACAAGAACTAACCCAGGAACCTATCCCTGCCCCAAAACCCATTGCCAACTCTGCCCGCACATCGACTCTAGTGACACCATCTCAAGGTCTAACCACATCAGCCACACCATCATGAGCTCATTCACTTGCACATCTACTAATGTCATATATGCCATCACGTGCCAGCAGTGCCCCTCTGCCATGTACATTGGCCAAACCGGACTGTCACTACGCAAAAGAATAAATGGACACAAATCAGACATAAAAAATGGTAACCTCCATAAGCCAGTCAGAGAGCTCTTCAATCTCCCAGAACACTCTGTAGCTGACTTGAAATTTGCAATACTTCAACAAAAAAAACTTCAGAAACAGACTTCAGTGAGAAACTGGGTCTGAATAGGGACTTGGAATGGTTCTCTCATTACAAGAAGTAATTGTCACTGTTCACACATTCTCATCATCTAATCAGTGGTTGTGAATAGGCTTCATCTACCCTAACTGAACTGACTTTGTTAGCACTTGCCCTCCCCATTGTTATGTTTCTTAACCTTGTATGTATTGTGGTACGCCAGCCCCCCTTTCTGGCACTCGCCCACTGGCGAGTCTCTGTAGGCTGTGGGGCCTGAGGTAGTCCCACCCCAGTCCAGGTAAGTCTCTGGATCTTCCCCTCGCTTTGGCCACTCCCTACAGGGCAAGCAGGTGCAGGCCTTTCTGTAGGCCTGAGGGGCTGTCTCCCCAACCTCACTGGGGAGGGCAGCTAGCCTGTTTATGCCAGTGGCCCAGCAGGGTACCTGTTCTCCCTGTAGGCTGCGGGTTCCAGGATCAGGGTCCCCTTAGCTCTGCTTCCCCAGCAGTAGAAACCTCTACCTCAAAACTCTATCTCCAAACTTCTCTCTCCAATACTCCAGCAGCTCCTTCCTCTTCTCCTCACTCTACTACCTCCAACTGCCTGCTTGCACTGGAGGATTTTAAGTGTTTGGGGCGGGGCTCCTTGATTAGCCCCAGGTGGCCTAATTAGTTAAGCAGCCCCAGGTGGCCTAATTGCCTAAGCAGCCCCAGCTGCAACCTCTTCCCTGCCTGTAGGGAAGAGGGCTTTAAGCATTCTAGGGCTCACATATCGGCCCTGAAGTACCCTGCAGTACCCAAGCCATCTGGCTTGACTTTACCACAGTATATATATACCTCCTATCTGTGATTTCCACTTCATGCATCTGATGAAGTGGGTTGCAGCCCATGAAAACTTATGCCCGCAGAAATGTGTTAGTCTTGAAGGTGCTACAGGACTCTCGTTGTTTTAACGTTAAGTGGGTTTCCTAGGAAATGCCTGCGGGGGGGAGGAGCAAATGCAAATTCTCACCTCTGGACTCCAACTTTTGAAGCTGTGCCCTGAGAAGCGAAGCACTGTCTCACGGATTATCCTAGCTGTCTGAAGGAGAGGCTAAACTATGCATGGTTATGATTATTCTGAGCCAACAGCAGTTACGATGTTGTAAACACAGAATAACCCCATGGGGGGGGGGGGGCTGGAAGAACTGCTCACCTGCCAGACCACTTGTTGGAGTTGAGTGCTCTCTGGTGAGCTTATCAGCGTGCGTGGAGGCTCTTTTATTTATTTTTAATACATTTTCTCTGCAGAAAATCCTTTTCTGCAGAACTGCTGCCTAGCTCGTCGGTCCCCAGTCTGGAGCTGTGCATGGGATTCTTCCGTCCTAAGTGCAGGACTCTGCACTTGTCCTTGTTGAACCTCATCAGATTTCTTTTGGCCCAATCCTCCAATTTGTTTAGGTCCATCTGTATCCTATCCCTCCCTTCCAGGGTATCTACCACTCCCCCAGCTTAGTGTCATCTGCAAACTTGCTGAGGGTGCAATCTACCCCATCCTCCAGATCATTAATGAAGATGTTGAACAAAACCAGCCCCAGGACTGACCCCTGGGGCACTCCACTTGTGACCGGCTGCCAGCTAGACATGGTGCCATTGATCACTACTCGTTGAGAACCTTTGCTCTAGCCAGTTCTCTATCCATTTTATAGTCCATTCATCCAACCCATATTTTTTTTTAACTTGCTGATAAGAATAGTGTGGGAGATCGTATCAAAAGCTTTGCTAAAGTCAAGGTATATCACATCCACCACTTTCCCGTCATCCACAGAACCAGTCACTTCTTCATAGACAGCAATCAGGTTGGTCAAGCATGACTTTCCCTTCGTGAATCCATGTTGACTGCTCCTGATCACCTTCCTCTCTTCTAAGTGCCTTAAAATGGATTCCTTGTGGACCTGCTCCATGATTTTTCCAGGGATTGAGGTGAGGCTGAGCGGCCTATAGTGCCTTGGATCCTCTTTCTTCCCTTTCTTGAAGATGGGCACTATATTTGCTTTTTTCCAGTCATCAGGGACCTCCCCGTGTTGCCATGAGCTTTCTAAGATAATAGCCAATGACTCTGCAATCACATCAGCTAACTCCCTCAGCACCTTCGGGTGCATTTCATCTGGCCCCATGGACTTGTGTGGGTCCAATCTTTCTAAATAGTCCTGGACCTGCTCCTTCAGCACGGTGGGATGTTCACCTCCTCCCCATTCTGTGCCACCTAGTGTAGTAGTCTGGGAGCTGACCTTGTCTGTGAAGACACAGGCAAAAAAGGCATTGAGTACCTCAGCTTTCTCCACATCCTCTGTCACTAGGTTGCCTCCCCCATTCTGTAAGGGGCCCACACTTTCCTTAATCTTGCTCTGGTTGCTAACATACCTGTAGAAACCCTTCTTGTTCCCCTTCACATCCCTTGCTAGCTGCAACTCCAATTGCGCTTTAGCCTTCCTATTTGCATTCCTACATGTTCGAGCAGTATTTTTATAATCCTCCCTAGTCATCTGACCAAGCTTCCACTTCTTGTAAGCTTCTTTTTTGTGTTTAAGCTCACCAATGACTTCTTTGTTAAGCCAAGCTGGTCGCCTACCACACTTGCTATTCTTTCTACATATCGGGATGGTTTGTTCCTCTGCCCTCAATAAGGTTTCTTTTAAAATACAGCCAGCCCTCTGAATGGAGCTGAACGCAAACCTGTGGGTGTGCAGACGTGACACACCTGGGGGGGAAGTCGCCAGGGAGGCACAGCAGATGTCTCCTCTTCTCCTTTAAAGTGCTTCTCTGTGGTGCCAGAGGCTTCCCCGTGCTTTGGGGAGGTTCCAGCCCCCTTGCCCCATATCTGTCCGACTTCAATGTTCATTTTGGGCTGCAGCTCTCCTGCCTTGTGCTGTGATCCTGGATTATCTCTGAAGCTAGGCAGGTCAGGTCAGCAGTTGGGTGAAGGAGCTTCGAGGAGGAGTTGCTGCGTCACTCGGGTGGCGATCTTCCCTCTCAAGCAAGTGCTGCGCCAGTGCTCCGCCATGCTGCTTTGGAGGGCACTGTCCCACTGGCAGTGCAGGCTCCCAATGGGAAATGCTGGCCACTTTGATCAGCAGCAACCCCGCTGGACTCTCAGTGGAAGTAAAGCGAGGCCATTGGCAGAATTACAGGAATTGCATTCGGCTGACCTCCCCTTTCTGCTGCCATTTCGTTGGGATATGGTATTCTTCATTTCTGGCTGTTCTGTCATCTGGTTCCTGGGAGCTGTTAACTAGGTGCCGTGTTTTGCCCCAGAGGTGGCTGCGTTTCAGCAGTGAATGAGGCCATATCTGTGTATCATTTATGACTTCTCATTCGACGTGTGCAAAGCACTTTGGGATCCCGGGGAGATTAAGATGGGGCTCATTTTGTACCACAACTCAAAACCGCCCACTGGATTTTGAGCACGTTAGTTGGCTTGATCTGTCTGTGCTGTCAGGGTATAAACACTCAACAGCTGCTCCCGCCGGGGTAAGCAGAGGGTGTGGAAAGGCACAGATATCTGACTGGGCAGCATTTTCCTCTCACTACGCTGCCCTGACTGACTCAAAAAGCCCATTACTCGCTGCCAGGCTTGGCCTGCGTCCCCTGGACCCTGCAGGCTGCATTCCACACAAAGGTGCCAGCTATCTAGCTGCATCCACCGCCCCTTTTATCTCAATTTCCCTCTTCCGAGTGTCATTTCCACTCGCAGTTCAAGGGCACATTGGTTGGGTTTGGGGCTTTTTAAACATCTGCTGGTGGGAGAACACGCTAATCCCTCCTCCTGCCCTCAGCCCAGTGCGTTTGGGAAATAGTGCCGTGTGCCAAGCAGGAAAAGAAATGCCAGCAGGCTGTGTCTGTGTCTATCTCAGTGAGCCTCTGCATTAGTGCACGTACAACGCGCTTATCACTGGACTGGGAACGCAGGCAGTCCTGAGCTCAATCCATGGATTTCTGCACAGCTTCTCTCTTTGTGGTGGCCCTGAGACTCGCATGCAGACATGCTGTCCTGGGGAAGGAGGGGTGGGGCTGGTGGTCTGTGATGCATTGGGTAAGAGAAAGTATTTACTGGCGGCCCAGCTTGCCCAACTGTGGTGAGTGTCTATGAGAACCATTTCCTGCAGTTAAGGAAACTATTCAGATTTACAACAGCCCCTGCTAGGAACAAATATTTCTATTTATTAACCCCTCGGCATGCTTCTCCTTGCAAAATGATGCTGTTTCTTGCCTCGCTCACCTTCTCTCTCTCCCTCCCCCCCCTCCGCATTTAGGGATTTTCTGCTTCTTCTGATTAATTCCAGGTGGCCTGGTTCTGCCATTGCCTGGTGTATCTGCACCTGTGGGCCACCACTGCTGCAGGGGTGACTGCGATCTGTGTCAAATACTCGGGCAAGCCTTCTCTGCCAAAGCTGGGGGATGGCGTGGAAAGGCAAGTGACTGCACTTCATTAAACTGACCGGTGTTGTTGGCAAGGGCTGTGGTGTGTGGAGGTCAGGAATAGAGCTTCCTTGTCTGCATGGCAAGGCAATAACGTTGCAGACACTAGCTTGAAGGAGGGCTGGAGGGGAGTGTAGCAGCCGATCCAGGGTCTGATAATGCACACGGCTTCAGCTGTGCCACTGGAGGTAGCTGCGATGTGGAGCAAAACACCACGCCACGTTTTTAATTGCCAACATCCCAGAATAGACCCTCAGTGGGGATGCCCCCGAAGCCTTGCTCTGCCACATGAGCAGCCACCAGGAAAGGTGTTAATCTAGTGGTTTGCGGTTTCCGTGTTTGGGTCTCTGCAAAGCTTTTGAGCCGCGCAGTCCCCTTGCATTTCAGCGTGAGTTGGGTGCCTACAGTGAGGAAACAGGTCTTCTGGGAGGACTTGAATTGTGCAGCCTGCTGGCCCCAGCAGATGGGAACTGAGGCTGGGATGCCGTCTCTTGTGCCAGGGCTCTCTCATTACCTAGTACATTACAGAACTGACCTCCAGAAATACTTGATTGAAATGTTTTCTCTTAAAAAATGGACTCAGCCTGCATCTTGAAATCAGAGCTTCCTCTGAAAGCCAGACATAAAGCACAGTGACAAACCAGCTTTTTTATTGGTAAATCTTCAGGTAAACTAATTTCCTGAGGACCTAGTGGGTACAGAATGGCACAGAGCTGGGAGACAGAGGTTTTGTTCCTTGCTATTCCACAGGTTGCCCGCCCTAGAGTCATGGTGAGATGGTAGATGTCCAATGGTGGAGGCATTTCACAGGCATGAAAGAGGCCATAGACTAGAGGTGTGTTGGTCTAGGGCCCAATTTCCCATGCCTATGGGTGCCGGCGTTGTAGGGGTACCTAAATAAACAGTGGTGGATTACTTCATGGCCAATGGGACCCATGTCTAGGGGCCCAGGCCAATTTGGGGACCACACACGAGTGGCCCTGCTCCTCCACCTCTTTCCAGGGGCTCCGCCGCCCTGCCCCTCCTCTTCCCCCAGAGGCCCTGCCCAAGCTGGAAATT
This sequence comes from Mesoclemmys tuberculata, assembly GCA_007922155.1. NCBI lineage: Eukaryota > Metazoa > Chordata > Testudines > Chelidae > Mesoclemmys > Mesoclemmys tuberculata. Next base: position 856,283 of record ML675726.1, on the reverse strand, counting down.
GGAGCCCGGGGTAAACATGTTCCCCCCCACCTGGAGCTGGCCGAGCCAGTTGCCCCAGCCCCTCTCTCCCCCCACTACCCCCTGCACAGAAAACACAAAGGGCAGCTGTAGACAGAAGGGCGTCAAAGATGCTGTGCCTACAGGTACTTAAGGTGTAAATCCGGCCCTATCCCGGGTGGAGACGTACACACCCATGCTGCTACCCACGCCCTTTGCTTTTTCTTGTGCTCTCTCTCTGCACATGGGATGGAGAAAGGGCAGCCCCCAAACACTTTGTGTGGGGCTGGAAAGGTCTTGTGCTGGAAAGGAGCTGGTGAAAAACTCATGGAAAACAGATCTATAATTATAATGGGCGTTTAACAAAACCACTGCAACTCCATGCATCTTAACATGGATTCACCCGCCTTCACCAGCATCCTCAAACCTCCCACACCTTTCCACTGGCATCCAGTGATCCAATCTGGCTCAGCCACCAGGGTATCTGGCCTAGGGAAGGATTGCACTGTGTTCTGAACCAGAGTGTAATTCCACATTGGCGCTCTTTGCTAGGACCATGCCATGGTTTTAAAGACTTGCTAAGGCTTGACAGGCTTCTGCAATTTCTGCGGATGTGGCAGCACAAAGTTCTCCTGGGGGGGTCAACAGAAAAGTCCTCATGTGTTCTCCTCCATTGTTTAGCGGCTGGTGGCACACAGGGTGCCCTGAAGGAGTCAGTGTCTAAAATAAGCCGGATGCCTGCGTGACTCTCCCACACTGCAGTGGCCACTTGTTCACAAGCTGTTTGTTGACAAAAATGTAATTATAGGTGGGTTATTAGCAGCTATGCTTAATAGTCACTTTTGGAACGGAAGGAAAAGGCCGAGTCTTGGCCTGCGAATCGTTGGTTTATGCACATCGCTAGCCGTTCCCCTCAGGCGCATCTGCTCACACTGACATGCTATTTGACAAGAGTTTGCACATTGGGGGGAGGCGGGGAGGGGCTGCTTGGCAGCCCCACACTCGCTAAGCTCCAGGGACGTCATATTTTATCATCCAGGGTTTGCTGCTTGTGAGCCAGCGAGCCCTTCGTCCTCTGCGTTGCCACCGTCCAGACGAGACCCTGCCAGCATGTGGGGAGAAGGTGATGGAGACTGAGCCAAGGTGGCCTAAGGTGCTGATTCTGTCTGGGAGCAGCTGGAAACAGGGCAGGGACTGGGCATAGATTGCAGAGCAGCTTTTGTTCCAAAAGATGGAGTGTGGTGCACAGCTGATACAAGATTAAGCTACAGGATGGGGCTTGAGGAGGAGACCAGTGGTTCTGTCTCAGGCAAAATTCACTTTCACTTCTGACCATGGAACCTGTACGAGGGTGTTAAGCAGATGATTCCCATCCAGCCTTCTCTGTGACCCTTTGGCTCGGGTTTGGGAGCACGTGCTGGTCTCACAAGGCTGGTTCCTTATAGACAGCTGCTAAACAGACTTGAAAGACAACTTACAAGTGCATTAAGTCCTTTCCTAATGTTGCCCTTGTGGAGAAGCGACACCTGTAGCTGCCCAGGGATGTTCTGTGGTTGCAGGTGGGTAAGGATTTGGTTTGTGAGATAATCTCTCTGACATTTGAGAACACTTGTGCTGGTGGAAACGTAAAGGCGAACAAAAAGATCCCCAAGTGCACTGTTCTGATTGCATGATTTTTGAGACAAGCTTGTGATTTTTGAATGGCTGGGATCAGCCGTGCTCACCTTTGTGACACAGAGAAACGAGTATGACTATTGCTTACTGTTTGCACTGGGATTGTGCCCAAGGGTCCTGATCCCTGTCGCTTTGTGGGGCACAAACACACAGGGAGATACAACCCCTGCCCCAAAGGACTATGGGAAAGACTCTTACATCCATGCAGAACCAACTAGAGCTTCCCCCATGGATCTGATTCCTGGATTAGGCTCTGTTTTTTCCCCGGTTTTTAAGCATGGAAAGTTAGGACTTCTCTTTCTGGCGAGAAATAAGTGATCGTTATTCTGATCCAAGCTATATGCGCACTCACAGAATGATCCCTTTGTGCCTAGGCAAACAGCCATGTCTCCGTTACATGTAAGAATGATTCAAGATGCTGCAGCGGATGCCCTAAATGACTACAAAAAGGGACTACAATAATTCCTCTTGCTGGCACTCAGTGCAGTTAATCTCTCCCCTTTTTTTGCTGTTCAAATCGATGAGGCGTAGTATGCCAAACAACTTTCTAATTAGACTTTAACGTCCACTGTGGCAGCTTGCTGCTGGATTTATTTCGGGAGTTCAAAGCTGCTGCCCACAGCAAGGAGATCTTCAGAATAGCGACTGAATCCATCCGCCCACATCTCCCGCATACACAATTGCAAGGAACACAGGACTTGCCAGCCGGCCTCAGACCCAGCCCAGCTTGCCCAGTATCCTGTCTCCAATGTGGCCAGGACCAGGTGCTGAAGAGGAAGATGCAAGAATCCCACAGGAGGCAGAGGTGGGAAGGTCTGCCTCCCCTGATGCTTTCATCCTAACACCTAGTAGTTAGAGGGAGACTTAAGCCCCAAACCATGAGGTTTTATTGGCCTTCCAATAGCAGTTAGTGTTATAACTCTGGGCTTTGCTGTTATTCGTAAGAAGCTGCTGGAAGTTTCATGCTCACGAGCTACGTCTGTGATCTTTCTTCCTAAACTTGCTGTATCACATCATACTCTGCACTGGTTATTCCCAGATCCTACCATGGACAGGCCTTCCTACACAAAGTTCTCGTTGCAATATGCTCTCTCTCAGCCCCCACACCACATGGTGCATGTGGCTCCTGCAGAAGTTATGCTCCTGTGATGTTGTCTGCCACCTGGCCACAGCCCCTCACTTCCCCACCCCAAAAACGTCCCGCTCCGTGCCCACTGGATGGGGAGAGGGTTGCACATTAAGGCAGGGGAACGGGCACAAGCTAATACTTATGTGGTCCCTGTTAATTTATGCCAGGAATTCCCTTGGGGGAACAAGATGGAATGTAGTGCCTTGCCCTATCTGCAGAGCCAGCACTGTCCTCATCTCCTTTCCAGCCCAGAACATTTTAGAAGATGATAGAGGAATTTACCCTTTCTATCCAGTTCTCATTTCAAAGGCAGGTGAAATTGTACTGAATATTGATCTACATATGCACTTACACACATGCAGAGCTGTGTTAACTCTGATCACACACATTGTTCAAATGCCTTCTGCATCCCGCTCTAGAAACGAGGAGAAGAGAAGGAGGCTTAAACTTAAACTGCGTCTCCCTGTGTATCTTGTCTTGTAAGCTGCTGGAGCAGTGAAGATCTTCACTGGGCACCTTGGTCAGGACCTAGCACATGAACAATTAACAAATCACAATAACTGGACACTTCTTGCCATGTGCCAACTCCTATCTTTTACCCTGTCCAACTTGCATGTAGTTGTCCGCCTAGCACTAATGAACAGAATCAAATGATGAAATTAAGGTGATTGGAAACATCTGTCCATCTAGGTTCTTTAGATCATGCTCGTTGACCTGGTATCAGTGTTTTCACACACCGTTGAGTCACCTTCTGTCAGATGGGATGCACGTGTGTTTATGTGCGTTCACTATTTTGTCTGTGCTGGAGCAAAGGATTTAAAGCATTCACATGGTGCAGTGTATGAAGCTGCTATATGTGAATACAGAGCTGCTCATTCCAGTCAGTTGTGTTTAGTTCAGCGGATGCCACTAGAGAATGCTGTGGGGGGCATTTGCCCAGTATTTGGTTTGTTCCTTTCCTTATTTAAACAGACAGCAGATATTAGAATTGGCACTTCTACGAGGCAAATGCTTGGTCATGTGCTTCTGGGTATTGTGCCTTGCCAGTGCCGTGCCAGTAGCTGCTTCCTTTGCCCTTGTGTTCCTGAGGGAAGGTTTTTTGCATGATGTCAGAGGCGTCCAGAAAGGTACAACCGTACCGTACAGACATAGGGGGAGAATAGTGTAGCTTTGCTCATGAATGTTTCCAGTAACTGGAATGGTTAGTGTTCATATCCTTGGTTTAACCTGGACTCAGAACAGAGGCATCTGCCACATTAGGCAGGGTCCAGTGAATTCCAGGATGCAGCAGACATGCAGTTTGCTGTGGAAGTGTGTTTCCGTTTAATGATATTGCTTGTAAGCCCTCGTGGTTGTCAAGAAATCCTTAAACTGGACTGAATGTGAACTGGTGCAGCGCTGTCTTCCTGAGTCTGCAGGCAGCCTGCAAGAAGGGTTGCACCAGTCACCTCGCTGCATCACAGACTCAGTTTTACATGTCAGCTCTGTCACTGCCGATCATTTAAGCCAAAACATCCAGATGCAACCCAGTCTGCATCCTATGCCTTCTCAGACCCAATCAGCCGAACCCTCCTCTGAAAACTCCTGCAGCATAGTTGTCTTTTATCTGTACAGATGGCTGCAGTACTTTGAAAACTGCAGATGTACCAAGTGAGAGAAGCCCAAAGGGGGCTGTGTACCTTAGGCTGTCAGTCTCCGGTGATAAGGGCAGGTGTTGGCTGTTAGAAGTAGAAAGGTGCGTGTTATGAAGTACAGTCTGGGACAGCATTTGAATAGCCTTTCAGGGGGGATGTGTTCCTGGTAAGGCCATGACTGCCCACTCTGGGTTCCTTCCATCACTACCCGGTGCACTCAGCCCGCCCTGTTGGCACTGTGGCATAGCGAGGGCAGAGGGCAGTAGGAACGTTCTGGAAGGGCGCTATGTAAGTGCTAGAATGATCCGGACTTTATTCCCTATAGAATAGCTAGAGTCAATTGAAGGTAATTAGTGTCAGCTGACACCAATTAAGGCCCCACCCAGGTGCCTATAAAAACTCTCTACTCCTGAGAGACGGTGTGGAGTGGAAGGACTAGGTGTGTGGTGAGCAGAGGAGTGTGGGAAGTGGAGGAGAACAGAACGGAGTACGGTAGTGTGTGGAGTCGTGGAGGAGAACAGAACGGAGTACGGCGGTGTGTGGAGTCGTGGAGGAGAACAGAACGGAGTACGGCGGTGTGTGGAGTCGTGGAGGAGAACAGAACGGAGTACGGCGGTGTGTGGAGTCGTGGAGGAGAACCGTACGGAGTACAGCGGTGTGTGGGAGAGAGGTGGAGCCATGAAGCAGGTACTGGGCTCAAGAAGCCAGGAAGACAGAGGTGGGAGAGTGGCCCAGGGGAAAAGCCTGCAGCTGCAAGTAAGGTGCCAGCAGCACATAGCTGCTACTCAGAGGGCCCCTGGGCTGGGACCCAGAGGAGCGGGTGGGCCCGGGTCCCTACCCCGCTCCCTGGGAAGGCAGACACCTGGCCCACTACGAGAGGCAAAAGTGCGAGACCCACTAGGGAGAAGCCGGCCGTTTTCCACAGCACATACATGGCGGCTGGCAAGCTCTGTGGTGAGAAGGGTTTATGCTGTGTGCTTCTCCCCCAGGTTTGACCCTGCTTCACTCCAGAGGCCAGGGTTAGCCTTGCAATGCTCCACTGTGACACCTGGTTGACCGGTGAAGGGCAACACAAACTGGGAGAAGAACTGTAGCAATATGGGGTCTGTGTAAAGAGAGGGAAGGCAAAAGAAGGCCTTCAGCAAGGTGCGGGTCATTTAGGAGACTTGAGGCCAGAAGGATAGAGAACAAACCAATCTAGGCCCGAGCAGTGTCCATCCACAGTGAACAGTGCCTGCTACCAATGTGTGACCCTATCAATGGGCAGGGAGAGCCCTGTGCGGGCGGCTCCTGGCACAGGCCCTAGAGCAGTCTGAACGGGAGGGTGTCTAACACACACCTGCAGCAGCCGGACAGACAAGCCTGCACTTCACGCATTGTTGCTGTCAAGTAAACTCATTCTGATCCGGATTCAGATCCCAGAGCTGCATTGCCCCCAACAGACCAACAACCGGCCTCAGGGAGTGGCCGCCCTTGCTACAGTTACCGTGGTTAGCTGCTCGTCTTGAGAGGCTTCTGGCTGACTCCCGTAAAGGTGTCATCTTCCTTGATTTAGACTTGTATCAACTGTCAAATTATTTTTCTTAGGGAGCTTGCAAATTAGGGAAGCATAAACCATGTTAGTGACCTGATAAGGACGGATTTGGCTCCTTTCCCAAGAACCAGCAACGTATGTGAAGCATATGCTTGGTTTTGGGCATTCAGTGCAGATCCGAGCAATCTATTACATGCCCCTGCACCCCACACCCGTCCCTCTGGAACACAGATATTTCCTTTCAGGCTTCTCACAACTGCATGCGCGATGCAGAAATGACATTCTCGAGAATGCCTGTAAATAAGGAGAGCAATGGGGCAGAGGATGGTTTGACTGATGCTCGCAGACTGGGTTAACGTGAAATTGCATTGCCATTCTCTGGCTCCAAGGATTGGCTGTTTCACACGCTGAGCCTGATGACCTGGGTGCATTTCCCAGTCCAAACTGGAGCCTGTGCAGGACCGTTTGGGTGGAATTTCAGCTCCCTTTGGCACAGAACAGGTGAGTGTGCTCCCTGCTCCATTTCATGCTAGTGTCCCGTGCTACAAGTCTGACAGCTCACAGCCAGCGGAGTTACAATGTGCTGACAGAGGAAACCTGGATCTTTAAATTATCAAGGGAAGGAATGAGGCCTACTGATGCAGAGCAAGGAAGTGGGAATCGGGGGACCTGACTTCTGTTCCCTTTGTGACCTTGGGCACATTGTTCCCTGCTTGGTGCCTTAGTTTCCCCTATAAAATGGAGATAATGTTGGGCACTAAGGTTAGTGTTTCCTCCAAAAGCCACAGATTTGTGATGTCTTGATTTTTTCTCATTGTTCTTTGCTGTAATAACTGCTGGCCACCAGCAAGGGACTGGACCTTTCTAGACCCTGAAGAACGCCTGCTGCCCCATCCGCTGTAAAGGATGGGGGAGAGGGGAGCACCAGAAAGTGTGGGAGAGAGAGTGCACAAGCAGAGACTGTTTCACAACGATCCTGAGCAACTCAAACTTGTGGTTGGCTCAGAACTTACCACAATTGATTCGACCAGGAAGCTTTGCAGAATTTTCTAAGACAACCTGGCAGATCCGCTTACCCTGCTGGATAGCTGCTTTGAGTTCCTCCGATGGATGGCACCAGACAAGTGCAGCATGATCTGACGAAGCCCACGAAAGCTTATGCCCGCAGAAATTTGTTAGTCTTTAAAGTGCTCCAGGACTCTCGTTTTTGCTGTATACAGACTGACATGGCTACCCCTCTGGAACTTTTCATGAGGGACTAAGCATCTCGCATCAGGAACAGATCTGGTGCGCATAGGAAGGTTTCCTCTGCTCATAACTACACATCCTGGCTTACTTATGTCCATCAGACACGTCTGAGATCCCAGAGATCCAGTCTGAGGCAAACTCTCCTTTTCCAGTCAAGGTGCTCCCAGCTGGGCCAGAGGACTGAAGGCAGGGGAGCAGCAAGAGGGGTTTGCTGGCTGACATCTGTGATGCTGGCTGGATTAGGGGGACCATTTCTGATATTATTTATCATCAATATTTCATAATGACAATAATTCATATGGGATAGGCCACGTCGGGTACATTTAGAAAGGTTATAATTTGCTAAGGATGAGGATATCGTTTATGTGTATGTGTCATACTTGTATAGGAAGTTCTGGACGTGTTTGATGTATCTGTAGTTCAACTGGTGCTGTGTTTCTGGGCAACCCCCCAGACAGGATGGTAGCAGGAATAATCTGCTTAATGGCCCATTAAGGAAACTCACAGGTACAGTGGGCCTGGGGAAAGAACCCAGGGCCGCCCTTTATGAGTCACCAGGATTTACTCATGGGACCCTGGCCTCCATCTTATTTCTGGAAATTTCCACAAGCAGCAGCATGGCAAAGGCCAAGGGACATAAAAGGCAGCTGCACCACATCCATTTTGTCTTCAGTCGTCACCAGTCTTTCTTCAATCAGTCTTAGTCTTCAGTCTTCACCTACCTCTGGATCAACTCATCTACAACTGAACGTGTGAAACAAAGGACTGAGACCCATCCAGGTACTGGCTGTAACCAGAGGGACTACACAAGCCTGCAAACTCCACAGTTCTAATGAAAACCTGTTCTATATGAACTTTCAAATCATTTGTATGGATGTGATTGCTTTAATTATTTAACATTTCTCTTATGGTTGGGTTCTTAAACCTTTAGTTTTAGTTGCTAACAAATTGGCTGTTAGTTGGCTTTATTTTGGGTAAGATCCAAACTTATATTGATCTGGTACTGTGACTGACTCTTTGGGGTCAGGAGAAACCTTTTTGGTAAAGAGCAGAGAGTTTTAAATAACTTCTCTCTTTACTGGAGCTAGTGGCTGATTGGGAGCCAGAGATTGAAATGCAGTAAAGGGGGCTGTGAATATTTTGTTGTAGTTTCTTGATAACCAGTGTGGGGAATCAGAAGCACTGTTTGTGGCTGGTTGGGAAATCTAACTTCAGTGTCACCCACCCGTGCTGGGAGAATCTGCTCTCCTTTTGCAGCCTGCCCTGACCATGGCATTTTTAGGTGGCTACCCTAGGCATGGAGAGGTCACAACAGCCTCAAGCCAGAAAGCTAGGGCCAGAACAGCAGCAGAAGAGGGAGATGCTGGCTGTCTCTAAGGTGGAGAGGCCCAGAGGGGGCTGAAGGAAGGAGGAGTGGCAGAGGAGTTCACCTGCTGATGTCTCCTTGCTGGAAAGCTGAACCAGCATAAAAATGAGCGGGCCAGGGGGCAGGAGGGATGCTTCCCTGGTAAAGATGATTTCCCAGCAGAGAGGCTGTGGGAGTTCCCACAGGGAAGAGTGGGGTTGCACCCCAGAAGGAAGGGCTGGGGTGGCTCTCCTGACAGGCGGGTGGAGGAGGATGCATAAGGAGCCTAGCTGTGATGGAAGACCCTGGGGTCTGGTGAGAACAAGGACAGCTTACATTGGGGTGCTAAGGGTTATGCTTCGAGACTATGTGCTGTTCTTGGTGGATAGAGGATAAGCTTCCATGAAGTTATTAGGCAACTGAGGTGAGGGGCCACTTGCAGGACTGCCACGAGGGGCACCCAGGAGGAGATCACTGGTTTACAAGGCGCTGGCCAGTGATGTACATGGTTCCTGTTTGTTACGCTCCCTGGCCAGCAGCCTGCTCGCTATAGCAGCCTTGCAGAGGTGGCTGTGGCTGACATGATTCATACCTCTCTGAGCATCGCTGCTGGGGAGGCACCAAAGGGCATCCCTCCTTTTCTCCTCACAAACCAGCAGACCCTGCTTTTTCTTTTCCCCTCATGCATTTGAAGAGGAACCTTAAGCTTTGGGTCTGCCCAACTAGGGTGTGGTCTCCTGAAGCAGTGGCTGATAGTGTTAGCTCCTTAAAGCAGGGTATGGACAGAGCCACACTCCCCGCCTGGCTGTGTCCAATGCGTGGCAAGCTTTCCAAGCAAACAGCACCTTTTCACCTTAAAGAGCTAACCGTCCGGCTGCTGGCCTGGAGGTGTGACTCCATCAGATCTGCATGGTGTGAGAGGCCCCAAGGAAAGGTGGCTTCTTGGCGGGAGTCTCTCTGATGTAGGCCTTGATCCGAGCAAAGGAAAGAGTGCTCCTTAGCCACGGCCGGTTGGTTTGCACATGTTTCCCATCTCTCTTTTGATTTCAGCTGGTATCAAGCTGCGGTTCCCACTGAATTATGAGTGACTGCTTCATTGTCTCTGTCAGGGTAAAGAGGCCAAGCGGCTTGAGCAGCCTTCTGGGAAAGATCAGCTCCAAAAAGCAGAAGATGAGCACGCTGGAGAAATCCAAACTGGACTGGGAGAACTTCAAGGAGGAGGAGGGGATCGGAGACGACCTGGCCATTCACAACCGAGGGAAAGAAGGGTAAGATGGGGCGTTATTTAATAATAGTTAGGTGTCTGCCAAATGCACAGGACACCTGTCGCTTCCTGCAGAGAAGCTACTGAACCACAAGCACTGGTTGGATGTTGAGAGCCTGTTCTGGGTGCCCTGATCTCTCTCTAATTGTCCTGGGAATAGAGTGTACAGTATGCTTCGGTGTCCTGAGCACTCCCACAGTCCCCTAAACACCTCGGCAGGGTTTTCAGGCCTACTTTAAGTGGTCTCTGGCTGGCATGGCTCCTGTTGGGGTGGGAAATGCAACTTGACACTGGTCCTTTGAGTAGCTAGTCCTGGAATCTACTCAGGAAAGATGGTGGCCCCCTGTACTGCTTGCTTTAAAATATCCCAGATTCAGAGGCGCATTTTTTCCCTCTTAACATCCCCCAGGGGTACCGTACAGCCGTCTCTTTCCTCCTCTTCAGTACAGATGCACACAAATACAGAACAGCTGCCAGAGTGCATTGACGTTTATGGCAGCATTGTATATTGATTGTGTGTGTCAAGCAGTGATCACTCCAGTGAAGTTAATGGAGGCATCGTAAAAATAAGTAGCGATTCTGTAGATAAAACAGCTAATAACATGCGCTATGGGGAAGGGAAATCAGATCAGAAGCACCATCACCACCACAAGTGCTTCTCTAGTCCATAGGAAAAATCTACCTGGCTTAGGAGACTGCTCATAAAACCTTACCCTATGCTAAACGGTTCTTCCGCTTTGCCTGCAGGGCTAAACAAATCTGATTTTCTGTGTCAAATGGATATTTTATTACCCTCATCTTTTCTCTTTGCTGCCTGGTCCTTAACATAACACTCGTCCTATTAGATCTGCCCTGTTGTCCTCTCCAGCACGGACAGGTGTATGCCAATCAAGCAGTGTGGCGGTAGGTGGGTGCACTCCATTGACACTGGATTTTTGGAGCCAGAGCAAGTCAGAGTTGCTACGCTAATTTACACCAGCTGTGGATCTGGCCCTCTGGGTTAAGGTGCTCTGACTGTGCTAGACCCAAATGGGGAAGGCGGGTTTGTGTGAGACCTGAGAAATCATCTCGACACAGCGAGCTAATACGTTTCCATTAGTGCACAGAGCTGGACTTCTCTGGGGAGAAGCCCCTCTCAGCCAGGCTTACAGTTCAGATGGCATATGTCAGCATCCCCAGGAGTGAGAGAAGGCTTCAAACAAGGCTGTGCAAGATGCCCTCTGCTCTTTGATGGGCTCCACTCCAGAGAATGAGTAGACAATGAGCTGTGCCAACTTCCTCCATACAAAGTCCTGCCAACGTCCCTTAGCCTGTTCTCTCAGGGTCTTGCCTTCAAGAGGGGAGTTGAATCTCCATGCTTATCAGTCTTTGTCCTCTCTGAGGCTGCTTGCCAGTTGCTTATATGATAGTGTCCATCAGGTGGACGCTTGTTTGCCAGTGGCTGTACTGACAATCCACCTGAGAATTCATTTCACATGGACAACTGAGCAGCTATCAGGTGTGGTAATGACTTTGGGCTGCTATTGATCTGGGCTGTACTGAAGCCACTGGTGTAAAATGAAAGGCTCTGCAACCTTCTACCACTCCTTAGGCAGAAATTGTTCTTACACAGAAATGCGTCCTTGGTGTATGAGAGTGCAGGTCTTCTCCATTGACTACAGTGACGCTGCCTCTGCTTACATCTGGGCTGAACTATTTCAGCATAATTGCATTAAATATACTAGCTTTGCAGGATGGGGATACTTGATCTTACAGAGTCATGAAGATCTTCAATCTCTTTAATTGCTTGGTCCTGGTTACACTGGAACTGGGGTTACAAACTGAAAATGTCCAGAGCTCTTAGAAAGTGCTGATTCCTTGTCCTGGCCCTTGTACAAAGATACTGAATATCTGTAGACTTCAGTCATCACTGGCAAACCTGTCCAGTGACACTGATGCAATAGTCCTTGAAGACTGGAGAAGAGATTAGCACATAGGAAAGATGAACAAATCAGACTGGCATTTTTAAGAGTATCTGCAAACTTGACTAGCCTTAGCTATTAACTGTCCAATAAGATCTCAGGTCCACTGAGCTATCAGCAGGTGGCTTTGTCATTAAACAGGAGAGGTGGTGCCATGAAAACACAAGACTCTTCCTTAAAAAACTGTATATTAGTCCAGTGCATGACATCAGGGGGTTCCCAGGAGATTGATTGGCTCACCTTTAATCACATCCACTTCATGGCAGAAAGGCAGAGAGTCCAGCCACATAAGTGATGGAAAGCTACTAGTAAATGATGCACCGTTGACGGATCAGTGAGCAAGCCTGGCACAGCAGTAGCACACAAACACGGTTGTCGTTTTTGACCCAGCCATTTTCTGTGAGCCACTTTTTCTTTTAATATCCTCTTCTGCCCCTCAAATATTTTTCAAGTGGCCTTTGTCCACAGTTCAGTGGGTAATCATTTACACATCTCATTATAAAAATCCAAACCAGACCTGTTAGGTCAGGGAACGTTGCCTTTACCTGATGCCTGCCTGGCACTGATGAAGCATGCTTCACATTTCTTTTATGAATCTTTCGGCTGGCCACTTGCCACATCAGGCGCTGCAGATCTCACTGTGTAATCAAAGGTGACTTCCACCTGACTAGGGAAGCAACCACTCACCCATGACAAGCCAAGGCCCAGATTGTCTGTTAAGCACCATGCTCACCCGAGACGCTGTAGAAAAGTAATCATAAGTCTTACGGCTGGGGGAAAGAAATTCTTCCTTTTAAAAAAAAACCTGACCTTGCAAAAGTCACTGTTCACATCTCAGGGCAGTTCCTTAGGCCTTCACTTCCTTTCGCAAGCAGTTCAAAGTTGCCCTATCAGCCTCTTGTTCTGGCTGAGCAATGGAATTGCTATTTCCTTCTTTTCATAAGACATCTCATTCTGCCATCCACAGCAAGGCCTGCTGTAATCCAAAGCTGAACGGGACAAGTGGTGCCCTGTGGCTATGTCTAACCTGCCTGTGTCTCTCTCCTCCCCTCATGTCATAAATTTTCAATCCGCGGGGTCATTTTTCATCAGCCATGGAATCTGGGTTTGTATGCAACCCAAATCATTTCAGATCCTGAGGGCCTGGCCTGCTTTTAAAAGGAGATGTTGAGACAGGGAGGGGGGGAGGAGACATCCCTTTTGCTCTAAGTCTGTCGCTTTACCATATTTTATAAACTGGAACATGTGGAGCAGGCTCTTAACTGTGCCATGTTATGTAGGGCAGCCCCAGCAGGTGATCTGCACTAGATCTCTCCTCCTTTCTGTGTCCCAGGCAGAACTGGGGCTGTCATGCTGTGTGACTGGCAGGGGACACAAAGGGCCAATAAAATCCTCCCAAAGGGAACTATTGGCTGTCCTCATTAGCAGAGACTTCTTTTACAGCAAATTTATCTTCCTCCAATATAGATCATGGTTACTCTATTTCCATTATTACAGGTTATTTATAGCAAAGAATGAATCGGGCAATGTAGGTTATTTTTTTTAAAAACCCTTACCTAGAATGTGTAATTCCATGTCATTGTAAGCTTCCAGCGATATTTGCCTTTGTATTCCTGCTCTACGGTCTTTGCCCCCCAGTTGCACTGTGGCAGGCTGGGATCTGTTTGTTCTTACAGCTACTTGTTTTGCACATGTCCGCTCTGAAGAGCGACTGTGACTGTTACAGGATAGAGCCCGCATTAATGTTCTTGCTTTGGGAACATGTACATGGCAACTGTGGAAGGTGCAGTTCCCACCCCGGGTAGAGCAGACACGCTACCACCTAAAACCAGCCTATGGCTGGAGCAGAACAAGCAGGGCTGCAACTAACCTAAGAACTGCCCTGCTGTGTCAAACTGAGGGGCCAATCAACACGGTGTCCTGTCTTCCGACAGTGGCCAATGAAGGAATGAACAGAACACAGCAATTTTGAGGGCTCCGTCCCATCACCCACTCCCAGCTTCTGGCAAACAGAGGCTAGGGACACTCAGAGCATGGGGTTGCATCCCTGCCCATCCTGGCTAATAGCCATTGATGGACCTATCCTCCAGGAACTTAACCTGGTTCTCTTTTGAACCCTGTTATAGTCTTGACCTTCACAGCTTCCCCTGGTAAAGAGCTCCACACTGTGTGAAGAAATATTTCCTTTTGTTTGATTTAAACCTGCTGCCTATTAATTTCACTGGGAGACCCCTAGTTCTTGTGTGATATGAAGGAGTAAATAACATTTCGTTATTCACTTTCTCCATACCAGTCAAGATTTTATAGACCTCTATCATATATCCCCCCTTAGTCGCCTCTTTTCCAAGCTGAAAAGTCCCAGTCTTTAATCTCTCCTTGTGTGGAAGCTGGTCTGTACCTCTAATCAACTTTATTGCTTCTCTCTGTACCTTTTCAAATTCTGTCTGAGATGGGGTGTCAGATCTGCACACTGGATTTAAGGTGTGGGCATCCCATGGATTTATACAGTTGCATTATGGTATTTTCTGCCTTACTATCTGTCCCTTTCCTAATGGTTCCCAACACCCAATTAGCTGTTTTGCCTGCTGCTGCATGGAGTGGATGTTTTCAGAGAACTACCCACAATGACTCCAAGATTTCTTTTGTGGGGCAAGTGAATGGTTCAGTCCCTGCCTTCACTGCCACTCAAGATGCCCGTTGTGCTGCTCTGCGCAGGGCCCAAGGAAACTTATTCCTCTGCAGCCTGGGGCTTGCGCATGTCATGGCATCCCAGTCTGAGTGCAGTGACCTTGTGCTGAGAGCGGGACCTGTTCCACGGAGGAACAAAAGGCAAACGAGTGCAATGAGTCCATGGCAGCTCCTGCTTGGAATTGCCATGTCACTCTGGCAATAGGTGAATTAGTAGCACAGCCTTCAGGCTGGCGGCGGTGTACTTCGTGGCAGGGTATATTAAAATGCAGCTGCATCTCGTTAATTAATGGCCAGGTGCTTTTCACACACACGCTGTCCATCTCTGCCCTGCAGGATTCTCAGGCTCTTCGGGAGATAACAATCCCAAGAAGGGGTGACTCCAGGCTGGGGTCAAGGAGGTCCAGGGTCGGGCAGTGTACACTGTGTGGGTAGAGAAGCAGCCGGGCTGGGTCTCTGGCAGCAGATTTGGGAGGAGCCGCTTTGAGTCCATGAAATGATTGATTTTGTTTCCTTCCCCCAAAGTGGTGCTGAGCCTGTCTGGTCTCCGCTGTTGTCTCCTAGCCCCGCTCACCCCCAGCCGCTAGCTTTTGCCGCTTGGGGCCATGTGGGAGTTGCTCTGGGACACCCCCAGGGACTTTCAGTCAAGGCTGCATTCCAGGCTGCAGGTTCCAGGCCTGGCGTCCATCCAGGGCACATCTCTGCTGACCCTGCTTCTCTTGGGCTCCCTCTCCCTGCAGGTACATCGACAGGAAAGCCTTTCTGGAGCGTGTGGATCACAGGCAGTTTGAAATTGAGCGCAGCATCAGGCTGAGCAAGATGAAGCCGTGAGACTGGCACGAGGGTGCCCTGCTCCTCCTGGGGTGTCCGAGAACTGGCCGGTGGGAAGCGACTGAAAATGAGACATAGAATCGTTTTTTCTCTCCAAGATTCAGTCTGTCCGTCCCACGGGGTTTTTCCTTTTACTGTAATTGCAGGGAGGGTGTTTGACAGCGGGCGGGGGGCACTTCAGGGAGTCAGTGGCCTAGCGGATGATGGTAGCATATCTCGACCTCAACAACTGGCATGATCCCAATGGGCACCTTCTGTGGGCCAGTCCCCAAGTGGGCCCTTGGCAGAGCCCCTCTCCTGGCTATTTATGGTGCTGGCAGTGGGAGGGCTCAGACTGACTTCGCACTGCAGAGCTGGCATGGCCTACCCAAGGCAAGGCCTTGTGCCGCACGTGGGGGGAGCGGAGGGGTTGTGTCTCAGCACCAGCGCCTGGCAGCCTGTGAAAGCAGAGGAGGGATCGAGGCTCATACCACGTGCTGAGCACACACCGGACTCCTGCTGGCATCACGGCTGCTTGGCCATTGAAGCCTCTTCAACAGGGTGCTCGATGCATAACTCAGGGCTGTGGAAACGCAGGCTGGAGCCCTTCACTCCGCTCTTCCAGCCGGAGCGGCTGTGGCTGGCTCCCGCCCCTCCATGCTGGGCCTTCACCCGCAAGACTCTGAACGGGCTGGTTGGTTGGGATTTTATTGTTATTTTTTTAAATTAGAAAACCTCCCTCTGTCTGGTTTCCGTTCAGTCTCCCCCCGAAGGTGGGAGCAGTGGCAGGCGGTGGCGGGCTTGCATCCAGCCAGTCATACTAATAAAGGACCGAATCGTTGCGCTCTCTTGTGCTTGGCATGTGTTTGATCATTTGTGTCACAGGAGCATGTGGAGCCCCCTGCGCTGGGCATGGCAGATACTTCGTGAGGCAGTCCCCGCCCCGAGCAGGTGAGGCACAAAGCCCATTGCACCAGTGGGGAGCTAGCGAAGTGCTTTGCAGCAAGGAGTCTGTGGCAGAGCTGTAAAACTGAACCTTATTCTGCTGGTTCCCACTGCAGTGCCTCAGCCCGAAGATCAGCAGTTCTGTGGTCAGTACTTTCCTGTGTCTCCTGGAGCAAGTCACCGCGGGTATGTTTACGCTGCATTGTGAACGGATTTGGTGTTCCCAAGCCTGCGTTCTAAACCTGTTGCTGGGCCCAGGTCTCTCGGTTGTGCTAGTGTGGTCACGCTGCACCACAGGGACGTTCTGACTCAGGTCTGTGGTTTGAGTTGCATCCACACTGCAAAATGGCGGGGCTTGGACCTGAGTCTCAGCAGGACGTGGCACTAGCCACTAGGACCTATCACTGTCCTAGGACCCTGGTCCTGCTGCTTCCGACCCAACTCAGACACATTTGTGTGTGGATGGAAGGGAGGGCTTAACCCTTAGGCTTAAACCTATGACAAAGCCCTGTGTAGACATACCCTTAGTTGCTCTGTGCCTCGGTTTCCCATCTGAAAAATAGCGATAACCACACTGCCCTGCCTCAGGCTAAATACATTAAAGACTATGAGGTGCTCTGCTTCTATGGTAAGGGGGCCCGGATAAGTGCTATAGCTGGATTTCTAGGCTACCTTTCCTGTTGCGTACAAGTCATACACAGACTGCGCTGTGGTATGGCGTAATCATTTGATGGGCAGTCGTTTGAATGCCTTGCATAGCTCCCTAATGGCTTTATGTCCCTTGGTAATGCAGCCACCCTGCCTACATGCCCATAAAGACTCTGTAGCATCGTCCACCATCACGGATGTTGCTTACACCATAGAATTTTTCTGTAAATGGGCTGGAGAGTTTGGGGTGCTGTTTTCATACCCCTATAACTCAGGCGTCTTGGTGCCAAAAGTTTCACTGCACAGGTGTCAAGGGAGGAAGAACTATGGAAGGAATAAAGTTTAGACACATCTATGAACGATCTCTAAACCACAGCACATCCAGCTTTAAAGACTAGATACTGTGAGAGGCCAATGTCCTGCTCTGCCAGGGCTGGAAACAAAAGCTTTTTACTATTGGACAGGGGCGGAGAACCTTAGCTCCTTTCCAGAGGTAGAAAGCCTTCATTCATTTGCAGACCTGATCAGCGCTGAGATCAATCTGTCCCTGCTCTGAAGTGGGATGTAAAACCAGTAGCTTTTGTAAGGTGTCAGAGAGTGGAGCCATCAAAGGAGTTCAACAAAGGCATTGAGTCACGGGGGCCTGGCAGAGGCCATGTGTACAGAGGAAGGGGTTTTCAAAAGCACTCAGTGTGGGCCTAACTCTTCTCCCACAGGTGTCAGTGGGAACCAGGTTAGGCCAGTGCTGAGTGTGGGAATGCAGGCTGGCCTGGTGTGCGGTGAGCAGGGGTCCGTAAATAGGGCTTGGAAACGCCAGCAGCGCTCCTCTGCGTCAAAGTGGGGTAAGCAAGTCACCCCAAACGAGAGCCATTAACACCTCGGTACCACGTCACGCTGCTCTGCCCCGATATGCCACCCGCCACATGCAACAGGAAAACTAAATGGGGGGCCGTGCTTTGTGGAGTTGTCAGACTTGTTCTTGGGGTTATCATGCGTCCCACCACCTGTAAAGCCGGATGTCTTTATGACCATGCGTTCAATGGCACAGACCAGAATGGGAACCATAAAATCTTCTAAACAGACTCCCCCACACACCTGAAAATCCCATGGCTTTAAAGCCTATCTGTGGCCCTTATAAGGCTAGAAGTTAGTACTTGGCCCCTCTGCTAAACCTGGAGCCTCCCTCTTCCCCCCCTTTTCCAGGCCTGGAGAACTTCTGGTTCTAGCCCTGTGGGGAGGAGAATTCAAAGACTTCAAAGCCATGGCATTTGGGAAAAGGTGTCAGTGGCCCCAGACTAAATCTCAGCTGTCCTTCAGCCAGTCATTTGAGGGGTGCATCCCTCTGGCAGTTGGATAGCGCTTCTTGAACACTGAGTGCTTTCAAAGCACTGGGGAGCGTTTGCTGGCTAACAACCCCAATCCTCTCCCACATGAGGCAAATTGCTGAGCAGTATTAGGCCGGTTTGGGGAAACTGAGACACAACATCGTTAAGTGATTTGTCCATAGCCACACCCCAAGTCAGTGCCCGGGTGCCTCCCAGCCTGTGCTTGCCCCACTAGCCCTCACTGTCCCTAACAGAAGCGATAGAGAGTCAGAAACAGCCCTGAGCCTTCCCTTGCAGGGCTGCACAGCTGAGCCCAGAGCTCTGCATTCGATCTGTCACAACTTGAGACGAGAGCCTGCTCATTTCAGCTGTCCCGTCTTGCAGGGTCCGAGCACATTTGTGATCGGCCTTTGTTGGATCCTAAGGTTGCCACAGCTTCTGTGTCTTAGCACTGACAGTTTCTCTGGCAGCAGGCAAGAGAGCACTCGCCCATTCGCATCTTCGCTGTCGCAGATGCTTTATGCTCTGAGCACCTTGGTACTCTGCACCAGCTCTCCCAAGGCCCTCGCGTGGCACGATTTGTTGCCAGTGGCTTCTGCACCTGTCCATCAGGCCAGACTGCATCATGCGGGAGCTCCACAGAGTGCAGGGCCCTGGGAGTGTGTCACAGTTACCCTGAGCTGCGGCACACCCAAGGATCCTCGGGGAGTGGATGGAGGAAAAGCATCTCGTTCAGGCCAAATAGTGGCTCAGAGCTCCAGAAACTGGCACTTCCTAGGCTCTCACTTGGCCCTCTGGGTTTGGAACAGCAGGGCAGCGGATGTAATCACGGAAAGATAGGGCCAGAGGGGACTCAGGAGGACATCAAATCCAGCCCCCTGCTCTGAAGCAGGGCCAGGTATAACCTAGCCCATCCCTGACAGGTGTTTGTCCAACCTGTTCTCAAAAGCTTCCAGTAACAGAGATGCCACAGCCTCTCTGGCAAGCCTGCTGAAAGTTTAACTACCCTCCTCGTTAGAAAGGGTTTCCTGATATCTAACGTAAATCTCCCTTGCTGCAGATTAAGCCCATTACTGCTTGCTCTAACTTGCATGGACACGGAGAACAACAGATCACCATCCTCTTTACAACAGCCCTTATTGGAAAGCTGTTGTCACAACCCCCTCAGTCATCTTTTTTCAAGACTAAACCAGCCTGGTTTTTTAAAAATCTTTCCTCATAGTTCAGGGTCTCTAAATCTTTTATCATGATTGTTGCTTTCCTCTCGGTTGTCCAAATATTCCCTAAAGTGTGGTACCCAGAACTGGGGACACACTCTGGCTGAGGCCTCACCTGTGCCAAGGGGGACAGTTACCTCCCGTGTCTTACATCTGACATGCCTGTTAATACGCTCCAGACCAATAGTAGCCTTTTTGCAATTGCATCACATTACTGACTCCTTTTTAATTTTGTGATCCACTAGAACCCCCTGCTCCTTTTCAGCAGTTCTCCCGCTCCCCGTTACTCCCCATGGTGTAGTTGTGCATTAGATTTTTCCTTCCTAAGTGTAGTGCTTTGCACTTGCCTTTCTTGACTTTCATCTGGTTGATTTCAGGCCAATTTTCTAATTTGTAGTGGCCATTTTGAATTCAGATCCTGCCCTCCAGAGTCCTTGCAACCCCTCCCAGCTTGCTTTCATCCACAGATTTGACAAATGTATTCTCCACTCCCTTTTCCAAGTTGTTAATGAAAACATTAGATAGTATTAGGCCAGCACAGACCGCTACAGGTCCTCACTAGATACCCATTCTCCCTGTTTAACAGCGAACCATTGAGAACTATTATGGTCTTTCAACCAGTCATGCAACAACCTAATAGTAATTTCATCTAGACCCCATTTCCCTAGTTTCCTCATGCGAATGTCATGTAAGACCTTGTTAAAAGCCTCACTAGCATCAAGCTGTAGCACATCTGCAACTTTCCTCATATCCATGAGGCCGGTAACCCCAGCAGAGACATGGAGGGCACCTGCTCGCTATTGAGAAGAGACACAAGCTTGCCAGGAACAATGCTCTGCTCCACATGTAGGCCCGCCCTGTTGGAGCTCGGGGACGCTCCTCTCCGGAGTCCTGTTCCATACAGTCCACCCACTGCTGTGGGCCCCCAGGCAGGGACAAACTCCTGGCTTTACTTGCTGGACTTCTGTTTTGTAAGCTGCAAAGAAAATTGTTCTGGAGAAGCTGCAGGAATTTCCCTGGCAGGCCAGACCACGCCACCTCCCTTCTCCTGTTGATCTGCTCTCGGGCCAGGCCTGCTGCATAGGGGAACAGGCTGGCCCCCATTCCTCTGAGACACCTCTAGCATCCGGCCCCTGCCCATACCATTTGGGCCACTGTATGCTCTTAGTGCTCTAGACCCATTCGCCCTTCTCTGCCTCCCTTGCTCTGTGGCTTTGGTGCCCTACCTCCACGATCTCATCTCGGCAGTGAAATCTCTGGCTGACCTGCTGTGGCAAATCCCAGCTGGCTGGCAGTCTGTCTTGCTGTGGAATGAATAGATACATTGGTGACCCCTGGGGCTTGGGGCATTCCTTCTTGGACCTTGCTGATTGGTCCCGGAGCACCCTGGGACTCTGTGCCGTGGAATGATTCCATAGCCACCCGTGCCCAAATGGTCCACGTAGCATCACCACAGGAGCTAAGGAGGAACCGTGTGTGATGGATGCAAAGAAGTAATTGACACAAATGAGTGAGAACCCATGTGTCATAGGCATGGCTGCCCATAGCACCCTCTACAGGCTGAGCATGGTGCTGCAGGTGATCATGGCCTCAGTTTCCCCTCACCAGGGTTTTCTCATTGAATCCATGTGACTCAGTCCTCCAGCTGGGTCCCACTCAGAGTTCAGTCTGCTTCCAAGGTAACAGACATCCAGACAGACCAAAAGCCCTTTTGTCCACCTGGGCTCCTTGTCTGCCCGCCCTCTGGGCTCCCTTTACGTCTCTCCGCTCTGGGAGAGAGCACTAACTCCCAGGCCGCTCCCCAGAAGCCCCACATCAGACCCTCCAGGCTATTTTTCCAGCTTTCCTGGAGTCCTTCTGAACCCTTCTTCTTGGCTTGCCACAGGAGCCCAACTTGCTGCCTGCGGTTTCTCCTCCACACTGAGTTCTCTGCCCTTTTATGAGGCCCAGGTGCTTAAACCAGCTGACAACTGACCCCAATTAGCCCTGCCCGTTTAGGCTGGATGGCTGCTAATTACAGCACAGGTCGATTTCACAGGGCCAACTAGCTCCAGGCCTCTGCTGTTCCATGGCTCTTTGCAGCTAGAAACAATTGTGCGGCTCACTCATGAGGTTTTTAAGATGCAGCTTGACAGAGCCCTGGCTGGGATGATTTAGCTGAGGTTAGTGCTGCTTTGAGCAGGGGGGTGGACTAGACACCTCCTAATATTCTATGATTCTATATGGAAAGGGAGACCTGATAACAGGTTGCAAGGGAAAAGTTAGTGCATGGGATGATGAAGAGAAGAGAAAGCAGCTGCGTGTAAGTTATCTGTGAACCAGTGTGAGTGAGGCCTGTGGAGATTGCTGCTCAGCGTTCCTGATACCAAAGCAGTGTCCTCCAAAGAAACATCCCTCTGCCTGGCTTTCTGAAGAGGGCTGATGAGATCCCAGCCTCTATGCAAAGACAGACTTTGCAGGGGAAGATGCAGCCTTTCCTCCCGGAAGAGTTCTGGTGAAATTCCAGCCTGAGCAACTGCGGTCTAGTGCCCCCCTCCCCGCAGTCTCATTTTAAGAGGATATTCCTCCCTTCCTTTCCTAAAAGGCTGTATTTATAGTTGTGTGCTGCGGTGTCAGTGTTCCACCCCAGAGGTGGCTGCATTTTGGAAGGGCTGGAGTGATGTCATTGGTTTATTTGCACATTGAAAAGCACTGTCACAGGGGTCACAGCCGTCTGCACACCCAGAATGAAAGCGTGCTGCTTGCCCCAGCTGAAGTAAATGACGTGTGACTAACAGTAGATACAGAGAAGGTAACCGGGAGGCACTTTAGCAGAGCATTTTGGATGGGGTCAGGAAATGGGGGATTGACTCTGCTGGCTTCTGCTCCCAGTGCTATATGTGTGAAAATGTCTTGCAGCTAGCTGGGAGCATTTCCGTGTTAGACGTCACAGGTGAGCTGATCGCGGAACTAAACAGTTGGCTCATAGCAAGTGAGCAGCACCTAATTCGTTCGTTACAGGCACACACAAAATAGTCCTGCTCAGCAACACAGATACTTGGGGCTTTAAAAAGACCCATTTCGCCAAGTCAAAAACAATCATGAGTGAAATGGGATGGGAGGAAAAACTGAAACACGAGAACGTGGCCAATAATTGGGAATTGTTCAAGAATGCTTTGTTACATGCAACCCCCCTCCTTCCACTCAGCAATTCCCCCCCAAAAAAGGTTTTGGATTAAAAAAATCCTGGTTAAGGGGAGGAGAAGGCAGCAAAATATATAGTGCAGGGGTGTTATGCCTTCCAGGCTAGTGTGGGGCTTAGTGAGGCTGAAAAGGAGTCAGTTAACTGGATAGGCCACAGCTGTGGGGAGAATTAGTTGGTCTAACCCTGGAATGAGGATGGATCTCAG
The DNA here is from genome assembly GCA_007922155.1 of Mesoclemmys tuberculata. Classification (NCBI taxonomy): domain Eukaryota; kingdom Metazoa; phylum Chordata; order Testudines; family Chelidae; genus Mesoclemmys; species Mesoclemmys tuberculata. Next base: position 833,475 of record ML675726.1, on the reverse strand, counting down.
CTGAGAAGGACCAGGTGGGACTAGTGCAAAGCCTGGAAGCTGGCAGCAGAAGGGCCTGCAGCAAGGACATCTGCACCCACCCTCTGGACAGTAGAGAGAGAAGGAAGGAAACTCAAGGGGGGAATAGAAACCCCAAGGGATCCAGCCCTGAAGGAAGGGTTTATCCAGAAGGGTGGTGGAGCAAAAGCCTGAGAGAAGCAGTACCAGAAGAGGCTCAAGGAAACTGCAGCAAGGTGGGATAGTGCAGACCTTGGCCTCTGATCAGAGGGTCCCAAGGCTGGCACCCACAGCAGAGGGTGGGCCTGGGTTCCCCCACCAGCCCCTGAGGGAGTGGCACCATCTGGGCAGCGAATAGGAAGACTGCCAGAACCAGTTTGTATGGAGAGACTTTGATGACACCCAGCCCCAGAAGGAGAAAATGCACAGTGACCTGGCCGGAGGGCCAAGCCACAGCAAGCGAGCACCCTGAGTCACAGAGAGAATGAGAGGCAGCAGGATGCACAAACAAGGTGTAGGAAGGGAGATGTTGGACCTGGAAGGAGCTAATCCCCATGGCAGCCAGGAGAAGGTGTCCTAGCAGTGAGTGCACCTTGTGACACATATGATATTACACAACAGATGGCAGTGAGTACAAATCAGCATTCGGACATGCAGACAATTGAGAAGGGAAGCTAAAGGTGTCAATGAAAAAAGTCTATGACCAGTAGGCTTAAAGACAGTAAGAAATCCTTTAAATATATCAAGAGGAAACAAACTCGTATTGGTCCAGTTAGAGAATGATGGTAAAAATCGCCAATCATGATACAGAAAAGAAGTAATCAATAAAGATTTCTGTTCTATATTTGAAAAGAAGCTGAATGATATATTCTTATCTTACAGTGATAAGGAGACACTTTCTATTCCATCAGTAACCAGAGAGGATGTTAAACTGTAACTATTAAAGTTAAAAATGTTAAATCAGCAGGACTAGATAACTTAGCCAAGAGTATTAAACAAATTGGCCAAGGAGTCCTTTGAACCACTAATATTGATTTTTAACAAAACTTGGAACACTGGGGAAGTTTGAGAGGACTGGCAAAAAGCTATTATTGTGTCAATATTTAAAAGCGATCAGCACAATAATTTGGATAACTGTAGGTTGGTTAGCCTGACTTCAGTTCCAGGTGAAATCATGGAAAGGCTGATATGGGGCACAATCAGCAAAGACATAAAAGATGGTAGCACAATTAATGCCAATCAATGTGGTTTTATGGACAATGAGTCTTTGTCAAACAAACTTGATATTGTTTTTTTAAGAGATGGAAAATGTGATTGATAAAGGTAACTGCTCACATAAAATACTGACTTCTGTATGGCATTTGACTTAGTCCTACATGACATTCTGATAAACAAACTAGCACTGTCCAGAATCAATGTAGCTCATATTAAGTGGATTAAAAACTAGATAACTGATTGATCTCTCAAAGTAATTCTAAATGGGAATGTGCCAACCAATGGATGTTTCTAGTGGAGTCCCGCAGGGATCTGTTCTCAGCCCAGTGCTGTTCAATATCTTCACCAATGATCTGGAAGAAAATATAAAATGGTTGCTGGTAAAATTTGCAGCTGACACAAAAATTGATGGAGTTGTACTGGCTGACCCAGATCACTTAGTAATGTGTGCTTATCTGAACAGCATGCATTTTAATGCAGCCACATGCAAGGTCATACTGCTAAGGACAAAGAATGTGGGTCACATTTACCAGAG
>ML675726.1:808700-831718 GCA_007922155.1 Mesoclemmys tuberculata | reverse complement strand
CCTCAAAGTGGGAGAAGCGCCTGGACCTTTGCCCAGGTGAGATAGTAACACCTCTTAAGCCTGTCTGATTGGCTTGCACCTCATACTTCCGAGCCTGTCTGATTGGCTGGCGCTCACACCTCCGAAAACTGTCTGATTGGCTGGCGCTTGCACTTCGCACCTCCGACCCTGTCTGATTGGCTGGCATTTATCACCTGACACCACGTTCCCTTGCTCATTTTTACACACATTGGACTGAGGCAAGGGGCACAAGAGCAGCGCGTGGAAGGCCCCATCCTCTCTGCTTTTGTGCTCTGCTGCGTGATTGCCTCTGGCACCCTGCCCGTGGCAGCCGCCGTGGTCCCCCTGTTAAATTGACACCTCAGCTGATGCCAGAGGTGCGCCTGCTGAGTGGCTCGCTGGGCTGCGTGTTAATGGGAGCTGCAGATGTGCCGGCTTGTTCTGTAGAGTCAATGATTCAAGGAGCCTGAAATGTGACAGAACCAGAATAAAGCAGCAGATCAAAATGTTGGATTCTCCGGTGCCAGGCTCCTGGCTGGCTCAGCTGAAAAAGCACCTGGACGCTGTCACCTGCACCCTCTTCAGGGGTACGCTGGCTTTGTAGGGGGCATCCCTGAAGGGTGGAAAACTGCCTCACCAGTGGGTGCTTTTCCCTCCCAGACACTCGCCCCTTTCCCAGGGGGGCTTGGTAACCTACATGGGCTCATCGGTGCTTCCTGCTGGCCTGCCAGAGTCCTTGCCCTTCGCAGATAAGGTCCAGAGACGGTGAGGGCTTCCCCCACACGGACCTGCCGGGGGAGCGGGGAGTCAGATCCTCTGGGCTGCCACAGCCCGTGGGCATGGGGCCACCGGCCAGTTGGGCCAGTCGCTCAAGGCTGAGGGCTGTGGGACTCTAGGCCTTGTGCTGGGTTCAGAGTAGTGATGTCTAGGGCATGGGCGCTCGGTGCTGTTGTCACAGTGCTGAGCTAGCCAGGCCCGGCAGCCCTGGCTAAAAGGAAGCCCTGGTTCTGGGCGGTTGCTGCCGTGTTATTACTGTCGATGATTTATATTGCAGAGGCCCCAGCTGAGGTCACTGCCCCGCCGCACCCAGTGCTGTGCAGACACACGGCAAGGGGGAGAGCCCCTGCCCCCCGAGGTCACCCTCTAGAGAGGAACATGGCAGAGGGGCCAGAGATGTGGCATCAATTCCTAGCTCAGCCAGGTTCTCTGCGTGAACAGGGTTGAGTGATTTGATCTCCTCTGGGCCCTAAGGCCCCCTCTGTAAAAGGGGTAGGGTAGCAAAGCAGGTAGAGGCTAAAATCCAGGACGGGTCCTAGACAGAAAGGAAGTGTTGCCCTGCCCATGGGCTGAGATCTGCCTGGGTGCAGAGCTGGACCTTTCTGATCCGTGTGTTCTGGCTGCAGGGAAGGGACACCCAGCGCCTGTGCTGGTGTGTGGCTCAGGCCTCGCTACCCACTCAGCAAGAGCTGTCAGCATTTCCCAGCGAGGAAGAGAAAGGGATGATATATGGTCGAGAAAGGGAGCCAGGCGCCAGGGCTGGCTTTGTAGCTGGGCTGTAACATGGCAAGACAGGCACACAGCACCTAAACCGAGTCAACCAGCTCATCTGCAAATGGGCCGAAGCCAGATGCCAACCTGGGCTCTGGACAGGGGTGACTTTAACTGCAGCTCAGGCAGCGCAACTGTGTGTACTCGTCGTCCCACCCCTCCACCTCCCCCCGCCACCCAGCACGCACGCTGTTAAAGGGACAGGACACCCTTGGCAACAGAAATAAACTGACGTGCTGAGATTGTTCACCTGTTATACAGAATCCCATGCCCCTTCTCTGGCCACCCCAGGGACAGTGGGGGAACTAGGGTGATATAGGGCAAGCGCTTTATACCCACTGCGTACCTTTACCTCCCAGAGGGGGAAGTGGGCAGGCAGGGGCAGAAAGCCCTGGACAAGGCTTGGCTGTCTCCGGGCCATGGCCTCAAGGCCGTGCACGCTCCGCTGAGCGGGCCAAGCTCTGGGCGCAGGTGGGAGGCTCGGCTAACTTCCCACGCGGGCCGCCGACCTCCGTCTTCACGTTGCGGCGCACTCCAGAGGAAGCTGCTCTGCCAGGCCGGGTTACGTGATTCCACGCCACTGGCGGCAGGGTGTCAGGATGGACGACAGCACAGATGATTTTTGGGACGAGAGCTCTGAGCCGCAGGTCACCAGGTGGGTAACTGAGCAGGTATTAGGGGTGCAGCGGTGGGGAGAAGCTGCTAAAAGGCCCTTTGATAACCTTCACTATCCCTTTGCATTCCAGGTGCACCTAAAGGCCATAACTAAGGTCAGGGCCCTGCTGCGCTGGGTGCTGCACGGATGCCTCGGCCCTGCTCTGACAAGCCGACAATGTAAACAGACAAGACAGGCGAAGGGTGGGATGGGAAACTGAGGCACGGAGTGGGAAGTGACTTGTCTGAGGTCACACAGTAGAGTCAGGAATAGCCCCTAGGTTTCCCGAGTCCCACACCAACACACTACCCACTAGCCCATGCTGTCTCTCGACGCTTGTTTTATTTAACTGTTCTGAGGCTGTGGACAGCCCAGCGTAACACCACGGGCTGGAACTCACCCTGCAGTGTGTGGCGGGAACAGTCCCTTTGACCACACTGTCCTGCTGCTGCCCCAATGGATTTTCTCTGCCGTTCCAGGCCCGACCCCCCGTGAGCCGGGGCAGGTGGCAGGTGTAGAGGCCCAAATTTCCAGGCTGGTGGAGAATGCCTGAAATTATCCACATACCCTTCTCCTCCCCCACACAGTCTGGACAGACCCTAAATCAGCCCCCCCCAACCCGCCTAGCGCTTCCAGAGGTGAGGGGCCCCAGTAGCATTTGTCCTGCACTTGCCTGGGAAAGTCCTACCGAGCATGAGAACGGGCCATGGAGCCAGGCCTGGTGAGCGGCAGTGGGCTAGGAGGAAGGACCCCTGCGTCCTCCTCCCTGGGCAAGTCACTTCGCTCTCTGGGCCTTTCCCACGTGGCGTGTATACGCAGGGCCTGGCACAATGGGACCTCCCTCAAGCGTGGCACGGCTGTGTGACTCCAGCCTGCAATGAGAGTGACTTCCCCGGGGTAGCTGGCGTGTGCTCTGTTTCATGCTGAGCAAGTCACAGAATTGCTGGTATGCGTGCATGTATCGTGTCACTGCACGTTGCATCTCCTGTCTGCTTTGTGCCCACGGGCCAGCCTGGCCAAGGGGGCCTGCTTTCTCCCCAGGCTGGGACAGCTTCCCTGGGACGCCCCCACTTAGCGCAGCCCCCCTTCGAAGGGCACGCAGCTAATAGGGCTTCTTTAGCTGCCTGGCTGGCTTCTGCGCTCTGTTTTCTGTGTTTCTGTTTTCACTGCCTGCGCACAGCCGACAGGAGCAGTGTTAGCTGGCTGGTCACGTCCCGAGAGCCCATGGGAGTGCGGAATCCGGATAAGTTTCCACACACAGGGAACTTCATCACGGCAGTGTCTAAGCATCTCCCAGCCTGGCATGTCCCTGTCAGGCTGGGCGACGCCATTAGCCCCCTTGTACACAGAGGGAAACTGAGGCAGGGAGTGGCCAAGGCCCTGATCCTCAAAGTATTTAGGTGTCTAAATTGCTCTGAGGGTCTGGGCCCAAGGTCATATCAGAACAGCGTTCCCACACAGTCAGGCTCTCCCAGACGTGACTTGTTTTTGGTCCTCTGATCTCTGTCAGGGTGGATCTTCCCAAGAGGAAATGTTGGGGGGTTCCCTGCTCATTGCAGATCAGAAGAAGCCAGTTTCCCACCCCAGGGTGAGGGAGAGCCTGCCAGGAGGCACCAACTGACAGGCTAGTGCTGTGTCCTGGGCCTGGGGCTGCCCCAGCCTCAAGTGTGAGACCGCAGGTACCCCCTCCAGCACCCAAATACCCCTCCCATACCCCCCAGCTGTACCCCTCTGCCCCAGGCACTGTCCTCTATTTGAGAATTTGAAATAGGATAACCCTACACTGGGAGGCAATGGCAAGCTGGGAAGTGAAGCCAGATCTCCGAGTCCCAGTCCAGGGCCGTGGCTACAAGGCACTAGGTAGCTAACTGCATCCATTAATGCAAATGCCGACTTCCCTGCCACCACCTGGATTCAAACAACTGCCTCAGGAAAAACCTGGGGGCACCCAAAAGCCCCCTACAACAGGCTTGGAAGCCTTGGAGGAAGACAGGGGAAGATTTCTGGAACTGAGGCCTTCCACGGAAACACCCCAGAGCCAATTCCAACTCAGAATAACTCCATGCAAGTGTCTCCAGTTTCACCCTGGTCTAAGCGACGCTGGCTGGCCAGCTCCCAGCTGGACAAAGCCAAGGATTGCTCACGCCCTGGCTGGCCACGCAGCGTAGTGCCTGTCCGAGGGCTGTGATAGCCAGCAGGGCTGTGCTGGCACTTCCCATCCACATGGGAAGATCCCTGGTCCACTCAGGGAGATCAGGGAGAAGTGTGGCCAGCCGAAGCCAGACGTGGCTGTGTCGGAGGAAGGTTATATATGAACTTCTTGGCCAGGCCTGGCGCACCAGGGACAGGGATGCGCCCTCTCTTTTTCTGGTGGCTGCTTCATACCATTTTGACCCGTTGGAATCTGCCCCCAGTTCCTACATGTATATTGCACACATCCAGGTTCATGCATTTCACAGACCTCGTAGACAGACGCCCAGGCTCAATTTCAAGCCTCCAGTGAGGGATGTTGCGCCACATCCCTTGGAAAAAAGATTGATGATCCTCCCTGGCCAGAGGATCCAGTTCCCTGCCCTGGAACAGAATCGCCGCGCTGCTGCTCCAGATCTGCTCTCCAAAAACGCCTCGACTTTTCTTCTTTTTTCTTTTTTTTAAGCTCACGGAGCAAACGTGGAAATTTTGAAATCTTGGAAGCAACTTGACCCTCTGGAAAAACAAAGTACGACTTGGCGGCTCCGGCCTGCATTCTGCACGGTGCCGATTGCCCAGGAAACAGACAGCTCACGGCACTGTCTGCTGCTCCCGTCAGCCTGGCTGGCAGCGCTCAGTGAGCAGGGTCGCAGTCTGAGGTCTCAGCAGCCCCTCTTTTCCTACGAGCTGGGCTGGGCAGTGGCTCCCTCAGCTCCAGGGAATCCCAAAGCCCAGCTGGGAACGTGGTGCTAGAGAGAGAGCTCTCCAGTGCTTGAGGGGGGGTGCAGGTGGGCGTCTGCACGCACGACTCTCCCGCCGAGACGCGTACGACCCTCCGCGGCAGGTCAGGCCAGCCCTGCTGCCTCCTGCACTGAGCAAGGGGGATGTGTTCCCCTCCGGGCGGGCTAAGACCCACCCAGTGACCGGCAAGGGTTGCACTGGAAGGGCCACGCAGGGCTGCAGGGGACAGCTCTGTCTCCGAGGTGTGGGAGGCGGGCGTGAGAAGCAGCGAGGACTTGCTGTTCAGCTGCTTTGAACACTGGGCTCATGCCCCACGGCCCAGGGCTGTGCGGTGTGCAGCAGGCACGGGGAGAACACGGGTTGGTGGCCCGGGGATTTGATCTGTTAGGCAGCCCTCATGTTCCTACACCCCTCCCACCTACTGTGCTTGATCTGGGGAAAACCCTTGGTGGATGAATTGCCTCTGCCCCCCACTTTCCTCCGGCACTTTCTATGGAGAAGGCTGACCCCTGGCTCCTCTCTGCATGTGCCCGTCCCAAGGACAGGGGGGCCTGGGAGGGAGGAATAGGTGAAAATGATCCTCTGCATGTGATGGAGCCAGGGAAAGCCAACCTGTCGTTGGGTCCAGGGGAGGGAACTGGAGCCCCACATTTGTAGCTACGCACACAAGGAGGAGAGGGGCAGGAGCTTAGGATCCCAGCTCCCTTCTGAATGCGAAGCGAGCACTGCACGCTCAATCCATGTCCGAGGCGGGGCCTGGGGGCTCCAACAGTGTTTGGGCGTGGGGGGCGATTCCACCTTGAGCTCAAGGATCTGCCTGTGGGTGAATGAAGGGACCGAGGCTGGGCGCTCACGCCTGTTCCCCTGCCGCTGGGGCACCATAGCAACAAAGCATTTGAGTCCTCAGGGACCCACTCCTCTCCTCGACGGGGGTCCGAGGCCAGGCTCATCACCATCAGATCTGAGGCCCGGATCCTCCAAGCCGAGAAGCATGACAGCAGGGGCCTTGCCCCAGCATCTAGCTAGACAAGACAGTAGCTGGGGATGGGACTCGCCCACAGTCATCCCACAGGCCAGGGCAGAGTCAGGGACAGGGCCCAGGCCGCCTGAGTCCCAGCTCTGCCCGCTAGGCCTCACCACTGCTGGTTTACTCTATCGCCTGTCGTTCTCAGAGTCTCTGGAGCACGTCGCTGGCGACTCACTGGCTGCGCTCAGTCGCTGAACGGCATCACCCGATGCGCTCACCGGGCAGGAAGACGCAAAGGGAAGCAGGCTGGCCAGGGCTGGGAGAAGCTGTTGCTGCTCTGTTAGCTGAGAGCTGTCATCAGGCAGTTGCGGAGAGCTCGTCAGGCAGCCCCATCATTACACAGCCCTATTGCTGGCCAGCTTGTCACGTCGGCTGGTGTGGGAGGGAGCTGGCGAGAAACACGGGAGCATCTTGTGTTGCCGGGAGGGTATGTGTTGAAGTGACTGCTAGCGGGCCGACCGCTCCTCGGCGCAGCATTTAGGCCAAAACTCCCAGCAAATCCGGAGCCGAGCTGGGCAGAGACTCCACGAGCGCCACCTCTCAGTTCCCCTGCTCTGACCGCTGGACGACACTCCCCTCCCTGCACCAGGAACCCTGGGCCCTTTAAACACCAGGCCACACCTCTCTGAGAGCCAAGACAGGCTCCAGGAGTCCTGGTTCTAGTCCCCTGCTTTAACCACCATGTCACGATTGGTGGATCTGGAGTCAGAGGGCCAAGAGCCCTGGAGACAGTTATTGAGGGGACCCCGGCAGAGCAGGGAACGCGAGGGGCTGTGCTGGAAGCAGCTTAACCACTCGGACAGAGCAGTCTAGAGGGAATCATAAATTTGACTTAAACTGCAACCAGCTTCACACATTGTGAATGAAACAACCACTAGACACACTCGTGCCTGGCAGCAGGACTAGATCCTGGCCGCAGCATGCTGCTCTAACCACTAGACCCCACTCCTCTCCCTGTAATGGCAACAGATCCCACTCCTCTCCCTGGCTACTCTGCTCTAACCCACTGTCTGGCTGGACATTCCCTCCACAGCAGACACCTCATCTGGCCAGAGGTGAGAATAGCGTCTCTGTCCAACGAATGAACCCCAGGGCCAAAGAGGGACCGACCCAGGTATCGGGGTGAATCGGCAGCTGTGCTGGAGGTGGATAAAGTCTATGGGACGGGGTTGTTTTGTTCTTTGCCACTTCTGGAATCCGGTTCTTGCAGCTGTGACAGCGCATTTGCAAAGTGTGTTTGTATCACACCCGTGGGGAGAACAAACGCTCCTTTTCATCCAGCCCCGGTTACAGCTTGGAGTCTACACACATACGGGGCACTGGTGCTGTGACGGGGGCAGAGGAGGGAGACTGCGCAAAGCAGCAGAGATGTTGCCATCTTGTGGGATTGAGCAAGGCAGTTTGGCTAGACCGAACAACACGGAGAGGAGGGTCGGTTCTGAAAACGGTCGGGCAGATCTCAACAGGCACCATGACAGGCCAGGACACACAGCCAACGTTTCAACAGCCGAGCACACACAAAATAAACAGGCAAACAAATGAGCTCTTTTTATCCCCTGCAGAACATGGCTGTTCTCCTGCAGATACTGCTTACAACCATTCCTGGGCCACATTGTTTAAAAATACCTGTCTTCAGATATCACAGCCAGGCTGTTATCGACAGGAGAGGGAATTTTTCTAACAGTTCGTTTTTTCTGCCAGTTGTGCCCAGCTGCCCACCGCTAGCTGGGAGACACTGGGAGCATTTTAAAGTTTGAGAACCCACCAACCGCTGAGGAAAGGGATTCGTGCTGTAAGCCGCTGGAAAGTCTTCCTTCCCAAAGGATTATGGGAGGTTTCCCTGGCCCAGGAGGTTTGCCAGATATAAGATATAACAATCCTGTCTTATGGCACAGATGAGAGTAGCCACTGTGCAGCAGGAGGCCAGGGCTGAGCTGGAAGGGACAGCAGGGAACCGTGCCTCCTGCTGCTCCCAGGAACAACGCACAGTGAAAAACGCATTTGGATTGCAAGCCCCGCGGGGAGCTCGCAGCCATGGGTGCTGTAGGCTGAGCCTCGGGGCTCCTACTTCGTGGTTACAACTGTGATGGCTGCCAGCCCCCCCTCACATCCCATCACCACCAGGTCAGTGTCAGTGATGGGGACAGAAGGGGCTGGAAACTCCTGCTGAGGCATGATCTGGAGAAGCAGTTTGCCGGGCCAGTGGTGAGCCAGAGCTGCTCAGCCCCTAGGGGAGGAGACAGCCCGACAGAGACAGGGTTTGGTTTCCGGTCAGGGCCTTAGATCTGCCACAGGATCCAGTGCACGGGGCATCTGATGTGGCCTGATTTACCATCGTGAGCATCATCTTCTTCATGGTACCACTGGGGGCTGGTCCTGAATGTTAGCGATGTGACATTTACACACATCTTCAACATCGGCCCCGCAGGTGGTTCCCTCCCCCGGCGACATCTCTGAGACTCCTTGGCCCAGATCCTCTACCCAAACTCCTATGGCAGCTGGGCGCCAGGTGCCTTTTGAGGAGCTGAGGTGGCGTCCCTGGCTGGACTAAGGTCCCCTGCTGACTGGGCCATGCACAAGGGGGGGCAAGCAGGGGCATGGGCCCCCCAGTAGTCATAAGGGACACAGACCTCCTCCAGCCCAGGGCTGCAACAGGAGCTGACTGTCTCCCAGCCCAGGGCTCCCGGCGTGCTGAAGGCCAGCACTATTTTTCTATCATTTGCATTTGTAGGGTGAAACAGGTTTATTGACACTGACCAATAACAGCTGACTCCTTCCAAGCCCCAATAAACAGCATCATCCTGACCAGAACTGACCGGCAGGTTTGGCTTGGGCCGGGCAGTTGCTTCATGCCTCCAGTCTCAGTCCCTGCCCTCTGATTTTGGAATAAAAGTGGCCCAAGCTGATGGGGGCCCACAGGTGTCAGCCACGCACAGCTGGGCACCCTGGTAACGCAGCCAGGTTTCCGAAGTGACATCCGTGCCAGCTGCTGGAGCGGGTCGGCCCTGCGGTGTTTGGCTCGGTGCCACAGCAGGTGCTCTGCGCTAGGACCGTCCCATTCCCTGCAGGGATCTCTCTAACAAGGAGCACTTTGTAAGTCAGCGCATGAGTGCTCTCCGCCAGGTGGAAAAGCAGCCTGGCACTGCCAGGTTCCGACCCTCCGAGGAGGCTGGATTCAGGGCCTTCGCCCTGTTGCCCTCTCCTCCGCCCGGCTCTGGAAGCACTTTGTTCTGGCTGGGCAGCCGAGCTGTGATAGCTTCAGTGCCCACGGTTGCATTTTCCAGACCCTTAGCCCCTCTTCCATTGATTTGTGGACAGAGACCTTCTCCTTCATGACAGTCTCCACCAGAGCCCATCCCACGACAGGGTGACAAGTCCATGCCCCTGGCCACCTCCTGCCTCAATGAGTTGCCTGGCGAGTCAGCGCTGGTTTGTCGGCACCCCTGAGCCGTGGGGTGGGAAGCCCTCTGCTGGGGCAAGCCGCTTGATTTTAGGGCAGGTCAGCGAAGCCAAAGGATCCCGACCCCAGTCAGCCTCGGTGCCGCTCACTAACATTAACCTGAAGTTCTGCACCTGCCATGAGAAAAGGAAGGTGACATCCTCAGCAGGAGCGTGGAGCATATGCCTCAGCCTGGTCTCTCTCATCCTCGGACACTCCTTTCACGCCTTACTGCTGACCCTGCAGTGCATGGGTATTGCAAAGCAGCTGCTCACTTCAGAGCAGAGTGATGGGGTGGTTAGGTCTCAGTAAGCAACAGTAGGCAGTGCCCCTAGAAACCCTTCGAGTGGAACAAGCTGGGCACTGGCAAAGAGTTCACGGTACTGTAACTTCTGACAGGCCTGACAAACTCACTACACCTCACACACTGCTTTCATAGTTTTTATCCAGAGGGTCATGTGACATGTCTAATCAAAGCTTACGTCTTGCTGATCCTCAGAACCATTGGGAGGTGTACGTACGGCTGAGATTGAAAGCGTTGTGGCCAAAGCAGGGGTGACAATCGGGTTCATGCCAGACAAAAGATGTCGAGTCACCCATCAGGCTTGATTCAGGTGTCAATGAAACCTTGTGAGCCAACACAACAGAAGCCCTCAGGTTAAGCATGTACTGCTTTTGGCTGACGTGTCACCTTTCCGCTGCCATTTGCCTTACTCGGTAAAGCTTAGACTCTGATAACACATGGGATTGGCTTTCACTATAACTTTATCTCCGTGCTGTGATGGTCTTCGGGCAGCTGATCCCGGGCGGGATGTGTACACTGGCCCCTTGGGGAGAGCTGACCTGGGAACGTCCAGTGAAGACGGGTCTGAACATTACAGAGGAGCATGTCAAAGGGGCTCGGGGACAGGGCCACACCTATTGTTAACCTGCAAATCAAAATAAGGGCTGGCGTTGCCCAGAGGACCTTGTGTGGCGGGGCCAGTGAGCTGCCACCCAGTTAAGCACAAGCAATCCTCCCACGGGCAGGAGGTAGGGAGGGGGTGTAACAAGGTGCCTCACGGGCCTGGGCACCCTGAGAAAGTGTCACAGAGGGGCCTCCACAGCTTTTTCTGTTGGGTCATAGAAAGGATCCGGAACCATGACTTTAGGAAGTCTACAGCTCTGTTGTGCTAGGGTGTTCCCCGAAGGGGTTAATGAGGCTTCGAAGGGGCCAATTAACCAGATAGGCCACAGCTGAGGGGAACAAAGTGGCCTAAGTAAACCCTGGATTGATGATGGAGACCAGCTGAGAAGGAACAGGCGAGGCAGCTGACTGGGAGGGAGCCCCCGAGGTCAACTGCGGCCTAGAGGAGCTTCCCGTCGCCTGGGACCCACCAAAGCTGCTGGAGCCCCGTGTGCTGGAGGACCCACCGGGACCCTATGACCTGGAGGAGCTGCCCTCCGCTGACAGCCCTGAGGAGTTCCCAGACCTGCCACTTGCAAGGGACTGGTGGGACTCCCGCTGGCCATCTACCCCAGGGGATCTGAGGGAGACCCCGAGCTCCAGGTACCCAGTTCAGGGTGGGAGGAAGTAGCTGAGGGACAGCTGACTACAGTCTGCCTGAGCTTGTGGTGCAGCTGGCACCCCACTGACCCAGTGGCAGGGCCTCTTTGCCACTGGTAGGGCCCTGGGGAGGGACGCCCTTCCCTAGCCACCCTGGGAGTGCTTGGCTCCTCTGAACCTACTGCCACAGAGGATTCCGAGCCCTGGGACTGCTGACTCCTTGCCAGCCCTGCCCCACTTGGGGCCGGGGGCTAAAGACTCGTGCAAACCCGCTCTTTCTTTGGAACAAGGTGCTGTGGCCTTCCTTGGAGCCTGGGCCCGAGGAGGGGCTGCGACACTTCTGATGGGCCACGTTGCCAGCCTACAGTCTGCAATGTACATGCATATTTACAGCTTCTTTGCAAAGCAAGCTAATCTAGGCCCTGCGTTCGTAATGGGGAGGCTAATTTGTATTGGACAGGCTCTACCTGCTGTCGGGTGCTGGGGCTGACTGTGTGCTGGCTAGAAGCACAAAAGGACTCCATGCTTGTAAAACTAAATTGGCTCTTTATTAAGGGTATGATTTACAGACAAGCTGCAGTTGCAGCCAACGTTCCAGCCACATTCCGTGTGCCACCCGTGCAATACAAAAACCCAGGGTGATCATGAGCCCAGAGAACAGCTCTGAGCAACTTTACAGATTTCCCAGGGCAGCTACCTCTAAAAAGGGCCGATCCTGGGAAAACCTAGACAGGTGGCAACCCTAAGCCATGTGTGCACAGACCGACTTCGGGGTGCCTCCTCCAAACGCTTCCCTCCTGCAACCTGTGCTCCTCCCTCCAAGTTCCACGCAACCCGACCCCCTGCATCAGCCTGTCCGAACCACGGCACTGTCTGCTGCCTGTCAGCACGGGGTGGGGCTGGCGCTTCTGCAAGGGACAGAAGGCGCTCTGGGTATCTCGGGTTGGCACCATCCCAACGGAGCTGTTGTGAGACCTGCATGGAGTTTCCAGGCCATTAAAGAAGCACCAAAGGCACATACTAAAAACTCTTGGGAATCTTCATGCATGAGCCTGGGTTGGCACTGCCTGGTTTCCACTTGGTTCAAATCTGTAGTTCAATCATTTCAAAATATTTTTGAGCAGGGGACAGCAAAATATTAAAGTGTGACCGAGCTGAAAGGAAAATGAAGGGCCTACTCTTGCTTGGTTTACTCCCTGGAGTAAATCCCATTGACTTTAGCGGATTGAGGATTAGGATTTCTACCAGATTGGTTTCATTTTCCTTTGCTGGAAACTCCATAGCTGACAAATAACCCAGGTGTATTTGTGTTCAGCTTTTCTTTCCAAGTTCAGCCCTTGCCTTGTTCCCTTAGACTTAGAGCGGTGCTTCCGGGGGCTCTCGCAAAAGCCAGCACGCCTTTGTTGCTGTTTCATTTTTGGAAACGCACAGAAAAACATTTGAAATGACTTTAACATGTCTGGGGAGACCAGAATGGTTTCCAGACCTCTGCTCTGTGCCCGAAACTCAATGCTTCCAAAACAACACTGGGTTTTTTCTTTTATCCACTAAACTCTTTTTTTTTTTTTTTTTTTTTTTTTTAAGTTGGCTCATTTGTTTTTGTTTCAGTGACCCAAAAGAAGCTGCTGGCTCAGGGTTTACAGTTTTGAATGCTTCAGAACTGAATCAAATGCCAGTTCCAGGGAAGGGACGGGTTGTCCCAGACAAGGAGGATCAGTTTCACTTTGAAATGGGCAAAGAGGGGCTGCGTAACTTACTTCACTGATCTCAGGAGCGCTCACGGTTAGGAAAAAAAGAGAGTAAACCTAGAGGAAACTGCGGACTGACGCCACAACTGCTTCCTGTCTGGTCGCTGTGTATACACCCCCGACCACAGCTCACTCAGAACTCTGCAGACTTGGGTATGTTTTAAAGCTGCGGATGGGTGTCCAGGGCCTGGAAGGTGAAGCTAGATCAATTCAGCCTAGAAATAAGATGCATGTTGGTAACAGGGAGGGCAATTAACAATTGGAACAACGCCCCCAGGAACATGGGCGAGTCTCCATCACCACCAGTCTTTAAGTCAAGGTGGGATGTCTTTGTCCAGGATCTTCTCTAGCTCAACCAGAAGTTCTGGGCTGGAGCAGACATTATTGCCTGAGATTGTCTGGCTTGACCATGGTGGTCCCGTCTGACCCTAATTTTTATGAAGCTGTTAAACACGGCAGTGGTGCCGTATTGAAGGTTGTGAGACAGTATCTGTTTTAAGCCTGTTTTTAACATCCCCAAGTTTTAGCCCTCCCCTAAGCTCCCCCTACTAGTCTGCAGTGTCTCCCGGCCAGGGCTGCTCCTCTCCTCTGCAGCAATTTTAGTCTTTAAGAAAACGCTGTGCTTGGCCACTTTTCAGAAATGGTTCTCCCCATTTTTTGTCCACTCCAGTGCACAGGGAAGCCAACGGCAGCTGTATTAGTTATGCGACAAGAGCTCAGGCTAGGGCTGCTATGAGGAAGGTTGGGTGAAAATATTTGAAGTCCATTGAAAGCCAAAATCCCTGTGAGATCTCCCCCCAGGACCCAGAAGGGCTGTTAGAGGCCTTTGGACGAGTTAACGGTGCACTGAGGAGTGTGTGAACAGCGAAGAAGCTGCATGGGCCCTTTGCTGTACCGCTCCTGGGGCATCTAAGCGCCGTTACCATGGAAAACAGGCCTCTTTGCCATGGCAACTTCAAGCACTTCCAGCATCCTAGAGGCATCAGCCAATCAGCGCAGCCCTCCAGGTGCTCCTAAGCACCGCAGCTGTGGCCGAGGGGCCCTTGCTGTACATCTACCAGCTGCTGTTTCCGAGCGAGGAAGCCATTCCCCCCAGGGGAGGCTTGTCACAGCCCTGAAGGACACGACTCAGCGTGGCTGTCTGCTCTGCTGCCCTCCTGGTGTGGCATGCACCAGCTGGGACCCTCTGGCATGTGCCATCTCGTTCGCCCTGTACCGAGGCTGCAGCACTCTCCATTGCACATGCGCCGCGGGGCAGTTGCAAAGGCTGAGTCTGGCACTGCAGGACCTGGCGGCACAAACCAGCAGCACTTGGAACAGCTGAGAGCGCTGCTGTGCAGCGTGCTTTCCAACCCGCGCTCCTGAGTGTCAAACCCAGCCAGCTTGGGGCAGACCTTGTGGTCTCTGTGCGCCCAGCACTGTAGGACTCCGGGGCAGGCGATCTCACATAGCACATACACAATAACTATTCACCAAGCCTTGAATAATCAAGCCAGGACCTTTCTAGATTCCAAAAAAAAGAAAGCTCCTAGGCATCAAAGGGATTCAGGTGCCTAAATCCCATTGATTTAAGGTCCCAAAATACCTTTGAAGATCAGAGCCTTCGTGCTTGTGTGCCAGCTAACAAGGGACTGGACAGTCGGGGTGGGGATGGCACTGAGAGCTTAGTTACAGATTTCTGTATTTTAAGGCCCAGCCTACACACACGGCATCATTTTAATGAACCCATTTAGTTAAATCAGGGCAACCCCTAAGTGTGGACGCTTTGAAATTGGACTGAGAGTGGTCGATGCCAATGTGGCTTAATTTGGTAATGTTCAGTAGCCAACCAAATTAAATAAAATCCGCACTGGCCACATTTACCCCAGTTTCAAAGCATCCATGCAAAGTGGGTTGCACTGATTTGAACTAACTGGGTTTAGGAACGAATGCAGTTTCTGTGTGGAGCCCAACTGTAACACTGGCAGTGAGTATTTACACTCATTTGCCTTGGTGGAGTTTCTCCTTGGATTGCACCAGCTCTAACTTACTGTAAATCCACTGGCTGTGGTGTTTCTCCTGACCTGCTCCACTCTGTGGGAGAAGAGACCCCAGTCAGTGCACTATTTGTTCCTATAAGATTCTGCCGAGCTAGCAAGACAGCTTTTCGCCTCTGGTGCAAATTGTTGAATGTGCCAAAGCTATTTTAGGGAGCCAGTTCAGAGTTCAGGAGTAATAGCGGGACTGGACGCAGTGGAAAATTGGTGCAGGGCCACTTAGTAGCTGGAGCTTTTCAAGATGAAGCCATGGTGAAATGAGAGGGCCTGGTGGAAACTACTCACTGTCAGGGCCGGTGGAACTGGACCAATCGTTCTGTGCTGTCCATTTCCTCCCTCCTGACCTTTGGAATGCATTGCCAGTGTGCAGTGGGTTGCCAGTGTGCAGTGGGTTGCCGGTGTGGAGTGGATTGCTTCAGTGGAGCTATCGAGGGCATTAGAGATGCAATCTCTGCCCTGACTGGTGTTTGCTCTCAGATTGTTAATGTCGCTAGCAGCCTAGTCCCATAGAAGCTTCTCCATTTGAATGAATGGCTGCAGATCCTACTGGCTGGGCTGGCGGAGTGCATTAGGTGGGCATGCTTTCTGCGCTGATCACCGCCAAGGAGATGAAATCAGTCTTTCTTTTGTTTCTTAGGCTAGTTAAGTTGAGCCCTGCAGCAGAAATCTGCTACGAGTTTTATGGTGTTTGAGCTGTGTTGATGCTTCCAGGTGCAGAAGCCCAATCCTAAAAGGGGAAGACCTTTCCACTGACTGCTTGTCTATGTCTCCCCTTGTGACTGGCATGTCCTTGTTTCCAGTAGAAGTCTGAATCCTTGTCCTTGTAGATTGCATGACTGTAGGGCAAGACTTTCAAAAGTGACTAGTGATTTCAGAGGCCTCTGGTTTTGAGAGCCCTGCCTGAGACCTCTCAACGAGGCTTGATATTCGGAAGGAGTGGCATGCCCATCCTCTCAGAAGCAGCTGGCTCATACTGGGCAACTTTCCTTAGTGTAGCCAAGTTTCAGCGCCCGGAATCACTCAGGAGAACAGAGACACTGTTAGCCAGGGGCAAGGGTGCATGGCCCACAGAGGCCTGCATGTGGGCTACAGACTCCTCTGGGGGACGTTGGACACCTATATGTACTGTTGGATCCCCTTATCCCCTCACCCCCGGAAGGGAACAGACTCACCGGGTGACCTGGCTGAAGGAACAAGTCACTATCTCCTGGAAAGGAGACGCTGGAGCGGGGGAGAAGCGTGAACCCCCCAACCATACTGTGGCACCACTGGGAGCTAGAGGTTAATCTAAGTGTGTCCCCCAGCTGGTGTAATTCCACTGAATTCAATATGTTCTGCTGATTTCAGTGCAGGTCTCCACCATCGCAGGTTCTGACCCCATCTCTCTTCAGCGCGATTCGTCTTCTCCAAGCAAATTAGACACCGTGCTTCTTGGCTGGTTCTGCAGCTGTTCTCATGCTAGAATCATAGAATATTAGAGTTGGAAGGGATCTCAGGAGGTATCTAGTCCAACCCCCTGCTCAAAGCCCGACTAACCTCAGCTAAATCATCCCGGTGAGGGTTTTGTCAAGCCGCAGCTTAAAAACCTCTAAAGATGGAGATGCCACCACCTCCCTAGGTAACCCATTCCAGTGCTTCACCACCCTCCTAGGGAAAAACTTTTTCCTAATGTCCAACCTAGACCTACCCCACTGCAACTTGAGACCGTTGCTCCTTGTTCTGTCATCTGCCACCACTGAGAACAGCCTAGCTCCATCCTCCCTGGAACCCCCTTTCAGGTAGATAAAGGCTGCTGTCAAATCCCCCCTCATTCTTCTCTTCTGCAGACTAAACAGGCCTAGTTCTTTCAGCCTCTCCTCAATTCTTGTGCTCCGGCACCCTAATCATTTTTGTTGCCCTCCGCTGGACTCTCTCCATCTTGTCCACATCCTTTTTGAAGTGGGGGGCCCAAAACTGGGCACAATACTCCAAATGCGGCCTCACCAATGCCAAATAGAGGGGAATAATCACTTCCCGCGATCTGCTGGCAATGCTCTTACTAATGCAGCCCAATATGCCATTAGCCTTCCTAGCAACCAGGGCACACTGCTGACTCATATCCAGCTTCTTACCCACTGCAACCCCCAGATCCTTTTCTACAGAACTGCTCCTAGCTCATCGGTCCCCAGTCTGTAGCTGTGCATGGGATTCTTCTGTCCTAAGAGCAGGACTCTGCACTTGTCCTTGTTGAACCTCATCAGATTTCTTTGGGCCCAATCCTCCAATTTGTTTAGGTCCTTCTGTATCCTATCCCTCCCTTCCAGGGTATCAACCACTCCCCACTCCCCCTTAGTGTCACCTGCAAACTTGCTGAGGATGCAACCTACCCCCTCTTCCAGATCATTAATGAAGATGTTGAACAAAACCGGCCCCAGGACCGACCCCTGGGGCACTCCACTTGTGACCGGCTGCCAGCTAGACATGGAGCCATTGATCACTACTCATTGAGCCCTTTGCCCTAGCCAGTTCTCTATCCATTATAGTCCATTCATCCAACCCATACTTTTTTTAACTTGCTGATAATATTGTGGGAGACCATATCAAAAGCTTTGCTAAAGTCAAGGTATGTAATGTCCACCGCTTTCCCCACATCCACAGAGCCAGTCACCTCTTCATAGAAAGCAATCAGGTAGGTCAGGCATGACTTGCCCTTGCTGAATCCATGTTGACTGCTCCTAATCACCTTCCTCTCTTCTAAATGCCTTAAAATGGATTCCTTGAGGACTTGCTCCATGATATTTCCAGGGAGTGCGGTGAGTTTGACCGGTCTGTAGTTCCCTGGATCCTCTTTCTTCCCTTTCTTGAAGATGGGCACTATATTTGCCTTTTTCCAGTCATCAGGGACCTCCCCCAGTTGCCACAAGCTTTCAAAGATAATAGCCAATGGCTCTTCAATCACATCAGCTAACTCCCTCAGCACCCTCGGGTGCATTGCATCTGGCCCCATGGACTTGTCTATGTCCAATCTTTCTAAATAGTCCTGGACCTGTTCCTTCAGCACTGTGGGATGTTCACCTCCTCCCCATTCTGTGCTGCCCAGTGCAGAAGTGTGGGAGCTATGCTTGTCTGTGAAGACAGAGGCAAAAAAGGCTTTGAGTACCTCAGCTTTCTCCACATCCTCTGTCACTAGGTTGCCTCCCCCATTCTGTAAGGGGTCCACACTTTCCCTAATCTTCCTCTTGTTGCTAACACACCTGTAGAAACCCTTCTTGTTCCCCTTCACATCCCTTGCTAGCTGCAACTCGAATTGTGCTTTGGCCTTCCTGATTTCATTCCTGCATGTTCGAGCAGTATTTTTATAATCCTCCCTAGTCATCTGACCAAGCTTCCACTTCTTGTAAGCTTCTTTTTTGTGTTTAAGCTCACCAATGACTTCTTTGTTAAGCCAAGCTGGTCGCCTACCACACTTGCTATTCTTTCTGCACATCAGGATGGTTTGTTCCTGTGCCCTCAATAAAGTTTCTTTAAAATACAGACAGCCCTCTTGGATCCTTTCCCCCTCATATTAGCCTCCCAGAGGATCCTGCCCATCAGCTCCCTGAGGGAGTCAAAGTCTGCTTTTCAGAAGTCCATGGTCCGTATCCTGCTGTTCTCCTTTCTTCCTTTGTCAGGATCCTGAACTCGACCATCTCATGGTCACTGCTGCCTTGGTTGTCACCCACTTCTACTTCCCCTCCCAAATCTTCCCTGTCTGTGAGCAGCAGGTCAAGAGCAGCACGGCCCCTAGTTGGTTGCTCCAGCACTTGCACCAGGAAGTTATCCGCAACACAGTCAAAAACTTCCTGGATTGTTTGTGCCCTGCTGTATTGCTCTTCCAGCAGATGTCAGGGTGATTGAAGTCCCCCATGAGAACCAGGTCCTGTGAACTGGAAACTTTCCCTAGTTGACCTAGATGAGCACTCCAGCCCCAGTCCCCTTGGGAAGGCAGGGCACATGACATGCCGACATTCATGATTGCTAGCTGTCTCCCTGCCTCTGATGTGTGCTTCAGTCTGTCAGAAGAGAAACAGCATTGTGGGGAGAATTCACCTTTGGTCCGAGTGACCTGGGACGTGCTCTCTATTGCACCACAGTAGCAGGGGAGCCTGGTCTGATGGGATGGGCGCAGGATAACTATGTGCCAGCGGTGTTGATTCTGCACGTGAGCTGCATCTGTGCCCCACCGTTTGAGCATTTGTGTCATGTGCATTCCTCGCCCCGCCCGCAGCCCTGGTCTCGGGGTTGCCATTCTTCTCGCGCAGATGTGGAATTTGATTTTCCCACAGTTGCTGTCTCCATCAAAAGAAGGAGACAGAATGGGAGCGGGAGATTGAGACAACCACCTGCCATGTGCCTTGTTGGCTTCGCTAAGGCAAGTTCCATGAGGAAAGACATTGATTTCCCCCTCAGGAATCACCACGCACCGGCTGTGTCGACCATCTAATTTGAAACCACATCCACTTTTGAGACATAAAAAGTAGAACCAGTCCACGGCTGTTTGGACTCCAGATCAGTTCAATGCAGAGTCCGAGACAGGAATACAAAGCGGGTGTCCATCCGTTGGTCCCACAGAGGCAGAGACCTAGCTTTTGTGTGCTTGCCCAAACAACTAGCGTCTGCTGTCGAAGGGGTATGCACAGGTCTCTAATGAGTGCTCTTGGTTAAAATGGACCTGTGTGGAGGGAAGGGCTTTTTGAGGCTGACACAAAAGCACTGTTCCAGTTCCTGCTCGCGCTTTCTGTGATGGGGGGAGGTTTATTGTTATCTTCTCCGTGTCTGATCTTTCCCAGCAATCTCTTCAAAGGAGGGTTTTAGGGTTATTTCCTCCAACCTATCCAGAGAAGTCTTTCCTTCATGGCTACACTGCTGCATTTCATACAGGATACTTGTTATGAAACCTCTCTCATTTATTGGGGTGATGGGATTGGGGTGATGCTCCGTTTTTTCATTGTCTGGAAACAGCAGGCACGTTGGTGCACCGGCTGAAGGACTGTGAGCTGCTGCATTACACGCACATTGGTTCAGCCACAAAGTGCTGAGCTAGATACAGGGATTTCTGCATGAAATACTCCAGCTCGCACTCTGTAGGCAGTCTGACCAGATGATTGGAACAGTCCCTTATGGCTAGAATGCACCATAGCTTTGGTGTCTGGCTGAACTGCTGGTTTGTAGCTTCTCTCAGTGAATCCTTGCTAGAGCTGGTTGGAAATTCTTTGTTGAGATGCTCTGGGGCAAAAAACAAACAAACCGCTGCCTTGATTGAAACTGAAATTTTGTGGTGAAAAAACCCATCCCATCTTGACACTTTTGGAGTGGGATCTCTTGATTATTTTTATTCCCTTTTGAAACAAAACTTTTTAACAAAAAAAAGCTAAAGTTTAAAAAGGTCAAAACTGAAATGAAACGTTTCAGTCGATCTACAATGTGTGGGTTTCTTTTTTTCCTTATCATTATTTTGTGTTTTTGGGACGTTTCAACCGGGACCAAATACCAAAATTGCAGAACTCCCTGCAGCCTAGAACATCGGATTCCTGCCCTGCCCTGATCACAACACTGATGCCTTGTCCTCGTACAGCAAGTGTGCGCTGGGGGCGGGGGGCCTATTTCTGCTGCGGGGATGATGCCAGCATTAGAAATCTGCAATGTTGTAGCCCTTCTTCTGCTGAGACCAACAGTTCTTTGCACGGAATATGTGGGCTTCAGCATGAGTCCCCAGAGCCCCTCTTCTCCCACACGCCCCCTCGCAGTTCCACGGGTAGTGCAGTGCTTGGCAGGGCAGGAGGTGAGCCTCACTGTTCTGCTACGATGAGCGATACCGTGGTGCAGGGACCGTCAAGAACAACCCTGCTTTTTAGCTGTGGATCGAAGCCCTTTACAAAGGAGGGCAGTATTCTTAACCCTGTTTTACAGATGGGGAAACCGAGGAAAGGAATGGCAGGGATGTGGCTTGCCAAAGGTTGCCCAGAAGGTCAGAGGCTAAGCTGGAAATGAAACCGTGCTTGTCTGAATCCCCACCCCTCCGTTCACTAGGCCACACTGCTCCCTTCCTGTTCTGTGCTGTAACCCCCACCCCCAAGGGACCCGCTGCGCTGGGCTGCTGGGTCAGCAATATTGGCTGCGACTCCTTCTGCAGGCTGCCTCGGGACTGACCTGTGGCAAGGCATTTGTGGGGAGGCTGCCATCCTAGCCAAGCTCTTTCCCGCACAATTCAGGGCACACGAGTCAGCAGAGGTCCCCCCACCTCGGGATGTTTGTGCCACGAGTGAGTGGCAGATAAATCAGTGCTTCCCTTCCTGCGGGGCAGAGCCATGCGCTGTGAGAAGCTGTGGCTGCTGGGCAGTAGGAGATGGCTGGAGCGGTGTCCTCTCCTGCCACTCCAAAGCTTCAAGCATGTTATACACGGTGAGTGGCAGTGCCATAGTGCTCATGCAGAGAGCCATGGCCCAGACTGCTAGCCCTCGGGCACAGAGGCCAAGCCACCTCCTTTCCCTGTGGTAAGCGAGGAGGGGTCTCCACTTTCATTCTTGGAGAACTGTGCCACTAACACCCCTGCTTTGCCCGGGCCAGCATCCGAAGCTCTGTGCAGGTGCTAGTTAAGCCATGGAGCCCCCCACCGAGGCATGGGACACATTATTCCCACCTGCAGGGGAGGAACAACTCCACCAAAGTCACATTGTGAATACAGCTGTAAATAGAACCCAGGAGACCCATAGTACCCATCTTTAACTGCCACAGCAAGGCCTAGAACCTGGGTGTCTTCAGCTCTAGCCACTAGTCCACATAGAACACCCAGTCAACCTGTGGAACTCATTGCCATAGGATGTTGCGAAGGCCAAAAGTATAACTTGGTTCAGAAAAGAATTAGCTAAATTAATGGATGACCAGTCCATCAGTGGCTATTAGCCAAGATGGTCAGGTACGCAACCCCATGCTCTGGGTGTCCCTAAACCTCTGGGAGAAGCTGGGAGTGGACAATGGGATGGATCACTTAATAATCACCCTCTTCTGTTCATTGCCTCTGAAGCATCTTTCACCAGCCTCTGTAAGAGAGGCAGCTGGGCTAGATGGACCATTGGTCCGACTCAGTCAGGCCATTCTTATGGATAATTATGCACCAGTCAAGTTAACGAGTGGAGGGAATGTGGTCTTGTGGTTAGAACAGGAGGCACCTGGCATCTGTTACCAGCTCAGTCAGTGATTGGATGAGTGGCACTGGGCAAGTCACAGTCACGCTAAATAACCAGTTCACACATCTTTGGACTGGCCCATGACCAAGCTCACCTTAGCTGTAAAACAGCTGTTGGAGGTGATCCCAAGGATTATCCGGCTGCCATCAGTACCACGACAAAAGACGGGAGAGCCAAATGGAAAGTGGCTAGCCTCCTCTCCCAGCCAAGTGTGACGTGACCGGGACAAACCGCGTCGTGTTAGTGAAGAAGAACTGGCTCGCTTTGACCCGGGAGTTATCCCAGGCAGCTGCAGGGGAACTGTGAGGGTTAATTAATTTATTGAGACTTCTCTCAGCTTTTTGCAAAGGTTCCCCTCCAGAGGCTAGTAAGGGAGCCCGGTAATCATGGGCTGGGTGGTAATGGCCTGTCATGCTTTTGGAAATAGGTTCAGAGAGAGACAGCAAAGAGCAGCATGAAATGGGCAGTCAGGTCTCAGCGTGGAAAGAGGTTAATGGAGGCTGGCCCAGGAGATCAGCCCCTGCAGGTCTCTGCAATGCGTCACTGAGGAGCCGCAGCGGGTTGTAACAAATTAGGTGCCACGCCTTGATGCATGACCCCGCAAGGCACTGTCCAGGACACAGGTAACCCCAGAGCCACTGGGATGCAAGGTCATGTACCCTCCCCACGCCCGCTCCTCAGGGGACCAGATAACAAGCAAGAAATATCTGGACGGGAGTGGGGGCTTATAAGCTCCTATATAAGAAAAAGCCCCGAATATCGAGACTGTCCCTTTAAAATCGGGACATCTGGTCACACTGCCTGCTCCACTGAGCCCAGCCACTCTCTTTCCTCAGAGTGGAACAGGTTCAGAGACGGGCTACTAGGATGATCCGAGGAATGG
>ML675726.1:787946-798700 GCA_007922155.1 Mesoclemmys tuberculata | reverse complement strand
GAAAGAACTAGGCCTGTTTAGTCTGCAGAAGAGAAGAATGAGGGGGGTTTTGATAGCAGCGTTTAACTACCTGAAAGGGGGTTCCAGGGAGGATGGAGCTAGGCTGTTCTCAGTGGTGGCAGATGACAGAACAAGGAGCAATGGTCTCAAGTTGCAGTGGGGGAGGTCTAGGTTGGACATTAGGAAAAAGTTTTTCCCTAAGAGAGTGGTGAAGCACTGGAATGGGTTCCCTAGGGAGGTTGTGACATCTCCATCTTTAGAGGTTTTTAAGCTGCGGCTTGACAAAACCCTCGCCGGGATGATTTAGCTGAGGACAGTCCTGCTTTGAGCAGGGGGTTGGACTAGATCCCTCCTGAGGTCCCTTCCAACTCTACTATTCTATGATTCTAGTGTATGGGCTACTTTAGGCCACCAGTATCGGTGGGTCTGGTACCCACCCTCCTGCTGCTCAAAGACTAGACATGTCTGTGGGATGCAGAGCCTTTTGTTTTCAGCACGCCTAAAAGCTTCGAAAGCTACGGACTCTGACTTGCGTGGCTGGGAGCCAGGCAAGGTGCCATGCCTCGAGGAGCCAACAGCTTAATTCTCAGTCCTGTTGTACATTGAGGGTGTGTTTTGACCCTCCCAAATAGGGCTTTTCGGGAATTGCAGCCTGCACCCTTGACCCCGAGGACAGGCTGCAACTGACGCTCTTGGAATGAATTCCCCGGGAATCGGCACTGGCTGCGCTATGATTTGCATCAATGTTGCCAAAGGGCGTCTGCCTGTCTGCCCATCCCTAATGGAGCCAAGGAGGTTCTAATGTGCCTGCTGGTGCTGATGGGTCTGGGAGCCCTGTTACCGGCTGATGGTGCCCAGAGTTGTAGTGGGAGCTTATAAACCGGCCCAGTCTTTAATCAGTCACCAGCTCCTGGTGGGAAGCAGTCCTCTGTTCCCATCATCGCTACCTTCCTCGTGTGCTTCATGGGAATAATGGCGGCAGATGTGAGCTGGGAAACAGACCCGCCTTTGTGCTCCATCGTTCAACATGCTTAGGGCCACACCTGGCCTGAGTCACATCTGTAACTGAAGTGCTGTGGGAGGATGAACAGCCTGAGCCAGCGAGGCGGCGTCTTCAAACGTCCCACAAATCACAGCAGCGACTGAGCCTCCTCCGAGACAAAGGCAGCCCTTGGAGAGCCGGGAGCTCTGCCGTCCAATCGGCGGGGCTTGCCGGTGGGGCTGCCAGCCCTCTGCGGCTGAGTGCAAAGGGGAGAGGGAACCCGGGGCAGAGGGGACGGTGAGGGGTGATGCAGCAAATTAGCCTTTGCTAACTTCAGTGTTTCCTCAAACCGTGCTCTAGCTGCACAGCTGCAGGGGACAGGCCAGGGGGGCTAGGAGCCTCTGGCATGGACTTGTCTGTGCTTCTGGATGTTGCAAAGAACCTGCTTGCTGCTGCAAGGCATAGCCCGAAACTCCCCTGCTGCTCATGGGGGGCAGGGTGTTGAGTAGAAATGCTAGGGCTCTGGTGCCGTGGGGACAAATCTGCCTGGGCGTTGGCCTGTAGACTCAGCTGGGTACCCACTTCCCACAGATTCCACGTCTCCAGGCGCATTCCCTGCCCTCTGAGCCATCACACAGTGCCTGGGGCGGCTTTGCCATCTCTTGGAGGCGCTCGATCCACTCCCAGTGTCTCGGGAAGGATCTGCTGTAGCCTGACAGCAAGGCGCTGACAGGGTGGCCTCTCGGGGCAGGGCGGTGCAGAGGGTCAGACCAGAGGAGCAGTGTGGTTTTGGGCTCTGGGACCTCCCCTTTGGAAAGCTCCTCACACCAGCATCCACAGGCACGTGTCAGCCCTTGCTTTACTGGGGCTGAAATGCTCAAACCCCACGTAGCTTGGCTCCTGGTTGGGGGGACGGGTACAGCCTACCCAGCTGGTGGTTGGCAGTGGCGCCCCGCTAACTTCCACCATGGCGCTGCTCCCTCCTTCTTTCTCCACCAGCGGGGCCCCACTCAGAGAGACCCTCCTCCCCCAGTTGTTAGCCAGTCACAATTCATCCCCTGGGCTGGGGAAGTGCCTTGTTGCTTTGGGCCATGCCTGCGCTAGTTAGATTCAGGGAGGCCGCACCCCCCAACGTGGGCACTGGCCCATGCAGGCACGCTCTCCCTTCTGCTACAGACACGGAGGGAGGGTGGGGCACCGTTTGATCGCTGACGTTGGAGTTGTGGGGTCCAACTGAGAGGCAGCCTATCCCCGCCAGTCAGCCTGGGCCTCCTGCTGCCCCCTGCAGCTGCGAGGGGCAGTGAAATCTGTTGATGTGCTGCTGCTGGAGGAGGGTACAGGGTGGCCACAAGGGCTTGCTGGCACCTTGGTCCAGAGCGGGCCTAGCCTCCTGTAGCTGGTCCGGCTCAAGACAGGCACACTCAGTGAATGTGGCCTTGCTGCTGTGTGCCACAGACGTCTGTTCCTGTCCCAGCCCGCTCCCGAGGGCAGCTCTGGGCACGCAGCGCGCAGCTGACGCATCCTTGGAGGGCTGGCAGCACAAGCCCATTCCCCAGAGGGACGGCAGGAAGGAGAGGGGTGAACGCGAATGCCTTGTCAGCCCTTGGTGACGAGCCTGCTCCCTGCCCCCCCAAACACCTAGCCGGGGAGACAGGCTGGAAGCACCGGCCATGCCCCCTGCTTTGATCTCCTTTGTTTGCTAGCACCTGATGGACGCGGGGCAAGGGCTGTGCACATGAGGGGGAGACAGGAATGTTATCGCTGCCAGGCATAAACCAAAAGGCTGATGGGAGCCCTGCCCTGCCCCAATCTCCTCGATGGCAGATGGAGCGGCTCACAGCAAGTCGTCCGGCAGGGAACTGGAGCATGGCTCTTGGCTGCCGTCAGCGCCTTGTTTCTAGGGGCGGCCTGCTGGAAGGACTGGCATAGTCCAGAGGCTGGGGAGCTGGGAGCCCAATAGCCCACCTGCGGAGAAGCCCTGAGGCATGCTGGCACCAGGGGTGCATGACAGGAACCCTGCTCTAGAGAGAAGCACTAGAGATGGAGTCTGCTTTAGAAATTTTGATATGAAACTGCCCTTCCTGCCCTGAGATGCTTATGAGAACGGGTGTGAAGGGAAACCAGAGGTAGGGTGTCTTGCCCGTGGTCACGCAGCAAAGCTAGGCACAGAACCCTGGCGTGCCAGGCCAGTGCTCTCACCACTGGACCCTGCTTCCCTGGGAGTCTTTCTCACAGAGGAGTATTTGTTGTGCAGCTGCTTCTCCCGCATGTGTGACCTGTGCTCGTCCCTGGTATGGCTGGCTCCGGCCCCATGAATAGCTGTAATTGACCCAGTACGCGAGGCGCCCCTGAGCAAGATGCTTTGCTTCCCCGATTTATTGGCATCTGCGAAAATGAATGTAATTATGTGTACAGATTGTGCGTTAAAGATACGTCATGGGGAGGCAGTAGCAGGAAGCCTGTTAGTGGTATGAATATTCCATGCCGGAGTGAGAAGGCCAGACTTCCCTGGAATGTATTTACCTCGGCTGACAAATACGTGGCAGGCTAAACCTGCGCGCCTTTCACACGGGCTCATTAGTTTGTCTGGCATTTCAAATGAGCTGTCAGATTTGTTTTGGGTGTGATCTCTCCCTCCCTCCGCGGCCCAGGAAAAATGAGCAGCTCAGCTCTTGCAAGGACACCTAGGAAATCATCTGTTTCCCCTCTGACATCCCTCTGGGAGATCCTTATGGTTTTTTCTTCTCTGCCCCTTCCCCACCCTCTCTCTGTCGGAGACTCTTGGGCTGTGTTGGTTTCTTCCTCTAAGCTGGGAGGAGCTGGGGCAGCAGCAAGGACAGGAAGGTAACACGAAGATTACAAAGGAGGGCAAGGACGGATCCAATGAGACTCAGCTTCTGACGGGGGAAGCCCAGCTGAGAGAATGATCAGGTGTGCACTGATGGCCTCCAGGGGGAGAGCGGGAAGTACATTCAACCTGACTTTGCCACGGCCCTGCAGCTGTGAAAAAGGCTGACGCTGCAAGTTTGCTCTGCATGTGCAAAGGCATCTCTGCTCCTGGAGCCCCTGCCTCTCGGGCTCTGGCCTTTGGAGACTGTGTTTGCTTCCTCACATCGCCGTGCCCAGAGCTGCAGGAATTCCCCAAAAGAGAAATGATCAGTGAGCCAGAGGGTGCAGGGTTAGGAACACCTGGACGACCCTCCCCGCATAGCGTGCTGTGCACTCTTCAAGACTGGTGCAGCTGGGGATCCCCCAGGTTATCTGAGATGGAGTGGGCCGGGTCATTAGCTGGTGAGATGCCCACCCCAGCCACTGAGCCCTGCTCTGGTCTCTCGGGAGCTGTGGGCAGGGCTGTTGTGAGGATCTGGACGCAGAGTCCCTTCCCAGAGTGCTCAGTGGGAGCTGGCTTCAGCTAGCCCTTGCCTTTGATCTCTGTTCTCAGCACCCCTTCGTTTCAGAGCTGGTGGTGTTAGTGGCGTGTATGAACTGTAAAGGGTGTGTCTGACAAACAGGGAAAGGGGGGATGTTGCAGAAGGTGAGAAGAGCGGCCGGGCTATGGCGCCTCTCCCCCAAGTGCTCAGCACACTCTGATCTCCGGCTCCAGGCCTGCTGTCCATTGGCTGCCTGGCCCTGGCAAGTTGGCAGGGACACAGGAGAGGTGCCTTGGTGTCCAGGTGAAAGGGAGCCTTATAAATTCCGTAGATGGGCCCTGATTCTCCTCGTGCACTGCCGCAACTTTATGGACGTGGGGGAATGACCCCTGATTTACATCAGTGCCAGTGGAACCAGGCCCCCATAGGTGGCAGTCTGTGGGTCAGATCCACCCTGGTGTCAGAAAGTTTCCATCCACAACGTTCCCCCAGGGATGGATCTGTTTCAGGCTGTCCTGGTTCCTCCCCCCAGGTGTATTTATGAGAACAGCTGCTGCAGGCGGCGGATGAAGGCTGGGGGCAGTTTCTGCATGGGATGAAACTTGTGCCAGGTCTTTTGCTGGAATTTGTCCTGTCTGCGTAGCATTTTCATCACACCCAGGCTGCTGCTGGCTTCGGTGCTCTAATGACCCCGTGTCCTCTGGCCCCTGTGGCAGTGCACATGCTCCACTGAGCCCAAACAAACCAGAATAGTAGACGCCACTTCCTAGAACGTGGAGGTCACCTCTGTTACCTGCCGTAGTGAGAGAACCCACTTGCTTTTCACTGCTCTCCAGGGTCCCTCTCACAGGACAGACGGCGGGGCGGGTAAAGCTCAGGCAAGCCAGATCAGATCCCAGAGGCCGGAGCTGCCAGGCGGGCAGAGAGCTGCATGGTCAATGTCATGTAGTGACAGCAGATTGCCAGGTGAGCCATGGATGGCAGGAGTTAACAGAAGGATTCCTGGATGGATGGCTGTGGTACCAGGGACTGTGCGTTTCAGGCCTGCGCTTTCTCGCTGGAGAGTCTGTGCAGGGCACCGGGAAGCTTTTGTTGTTATGCACAGCCAGAGAGAACCGGGCACAGACTAAAGCAGAGCTTTCGTCAACAGCACGAGCACTGAATGCCACCGCTGGCGTCACACAGTTCAACTGCACCTTGTCTCCAGGAAAGTGTCAGCCACCCACTCGGTTACAGCGCAGGCCTGTCCCGCGCTGAGGTGGGAAGGCCAAAGCAGCCTGGCGCTCAGCACTGATCCAGCACCACAAGAAACTCACTAGCCGGGGCTGGGGGGCGAGTTTGTAAGTTCTTTGGAGCAGCAACAGCGGCTTTATTCTCATCTAGTCCCAGCTGCTGGCAGTCAGAGGTGTAGGGACACCCAGAGCATGCGGTTGTGTCCAGTGATGATATCCCAAATTTTCAATAACCAGTTCTATAATGGCAGGTCATATTTAAGAACCTATTCTGAACTTCGGACTACTCTCCTCCTGAAATTGACTCTGCCTTGTCAATTTCGGTGGTGGAGCTGGGGCATACTCTCCGCCATGAAATTGACAAGGCAAAATCAATTTCGGCGGCGGAGAGGGAGACTTGGCATCGCAGCCGAGAATCTCCACTGTGAAACTCGCTCTGCGCTGCCAAATTCGAAACCCCTCCAGCGCCCCGCAGAGCGCAACGGGAGGACGCTAACAACCGGTTCGCTGCCTTTTTTTTATTTTAAGAACCGGTTCGCGCGAAACCCGCCAGCGCCCCGCAGAGCGCGACAGGGGAGGACGCTAACAACCGGTTCGCTAAATTTTTTTAATTTTAAGAACCGGTTCACGTGAACCGGTGCGAACCGGTTGGATATCATCACTGGTTGTGTCCCTGGCCATCTTGGCTAATAGTCACTGATGGGCCGATCCTCCATGAATTTATCTCATTCTTTTTGGAACCCAGTTATACTTTTGGCCTTCACAACATGCTATGACAATGAGTTCCACAGGTTAACTGTGTGTTGTGGGAAGAACTTCCTTTTTTTGGTTTTACACCTGCTTCCTATTCATTTCATCTAGTTCTTGCGTTATGAGAAGGGATTAATAACTCTTCCCTATTCACTTTCTCCACACTACTCATGATTTTATGGACCTCTATCACATCCCTCCCTCAGTCGTCTCTTTTCCAAACTGAACAGTCCCAGTCTTTTTAATCTCTCCTCGTATGGAAGCTGTTCCATACCCTCATCATTTTTGTTGCCCTTCTCTGTACCTTTTCCAGTTCTAATCAGTCTTTTTAGGATGAGGTGACCAGAACTGCCTGCAGTATTCTCAGTGGGGGTATACCATGGATTTATATAAGGGCGTGATATTTTCTGTCTTCTGATCTGTTCCTTTCCTAATGGTTCCTAACATTCGCTGAGCTTTTCTGACTGCCGCTGCACACTGAGCAGATGTTTTCAGAAAACTAGCCAGGGTGACTCCCAGCTCTTTCTTGATTCCCGCAGCCTCACAATTCCTTCTGTGCTGTTGAGAGTTCCCTGCATGGGGAAATCCACAAAATGACATTGAGTTCCTGTTTTTTTTTTAAATACAGCTTTTCCTTTCCCGCTACACTGTACAGCACTGCAAAGTTTAAATAATAAGAACCAGGTTGTGTGTGCACTTGGAGGGCTAATCACATAGCATAATACACACATAGAGGTGGTTTTCTGCAAGGAACTCCCAAGTGATATTCACATTAAAAGCTGACCCAGCTGGCAGAATGGGTTAAAATCAATAGCAGGGGCTAGGGGAGGTGGTGGAATATAATCAAGGGCTGTCTTGCTTCTCCGTTCCAAAGCTGTCTCCCTCTAATCCTGCCGCAAACTGATTCAGTGAGCCACTAGCAATGCCTTCCCCCTCCCAACCAGTCCATGTAAAACCAGTGATTGAAAGCTCTATAGAGCCAGGATTGCCTTTCTTGTTCTGCATCTGTACAGCACCTAGCACGCTGGGGTCCTGGCCATGGCTGGGTTCCTAGGTGCTACCGTAATACACCTAATCAATAACGTACAGCATCCAGCATAGTGGGGCCCTGGTCTGTGACTGGGGCAGTGGGGCTCTACCGTAATACACCTAATTAATAAATATAACAAAGAAAAATAGCACAGCTGGAGCCAGACCCACAGCTCGTGTAAATCTGTGTGGCCCCATCAGGCCCTAGCCCAGGTGGCAGTGGAGGCTGTTTTCCTAGCAGGGTCTGCAGAATCAGCGCCAGAGGCTAGGAGTGCCTCCCTTCAGAACATCGCTCCTGGGGCGTGAGGATGCAAGGAGGGGCCTGTATCGGTGACTGGCCGACTAAAGACACGTCATCTCCGCCGGCCCACTGCAAAGGACTTTGTAGGCATGAGCTTCAGAAAGAAAGCGGGGGAGGGTGCAAAGGGTGTACGTACTGTGTAGGTGCAGACCAGGTAACTGGCCCGCAAATGGCCTGCTGGCACCGATCAGCACGCAGCAGTCACTAGTCCATCTCTCAGCGCCCTAGCGGACGGTGCTCCGATAGTTGATAGCGATGAGGACAGGCTAAGAGCCCTTACAGAACAGAACTGACTGCAGATCTCTCTGTCCACATACGTGATCATGTGATTTGCACATGCAAACTAGATGCACGTCTCCCATGCACAGTTGCACACCAAACTTTTGGCTGCTGGGACTTGAGACCCAAGTTCTAGTCCTGGCTCAGCTGGTGGGTGACCGCATCCTCATCGTGTCACTGCCCCGTGCCTCAGTTTCCTCATCTGTAAAATGGGGGTCATGATCCTGAGCTCCTTTGTCAAGTGCTTTGAGATCTACCGATGAGCAGTGTTCGATTAGAGCTGGGTGTTATCACAGATCACACATCCTGAGGCCGCTACAGAGCTTGGACTGGCTGTGGTGCCAGGCCCGTCACATGACTGAGCCTCCTCCTCCAGCACTACAGCCGGTTCGGCTTTCCTTCTCCCTTGGCTGGCAGCCCAAGAAGATGGGGAGGGATGAATTGTCAATTAACCTTGTCCAAGAGCAGAAGGAAGCAGAGCGGATTGTAAAATCTTTAGTAGCTGCGCAGGACTGGGCCTTTCCCTTAGCCCCAGAAGCCAATTATCCCTTATCTCCCTCCCATGTCCGCTCTGAGCAGCCGTTCCATTTCCCCGCGAGCTGTCCCCTCAGCTCCCCGGCATGGAGGAATGGCGACAATCTGCTGCTAACGAGGGGAATGACAGCCCAAGCCTCTGGTCCTGTCAAAGGCCCCATGGGTGAAGCTCTTGTTTTAACAGCGTGTTCTAAGGTCTCCCTTTTGCAATGGCCTCAGCCATCCTGGCCACAGGAGGCTCCGGAGAGTGCAGTAGGTGCCTATGGGCTGCATGGATTGGACCCACCCCGCACAGCTGGAACAATGCAACACATCTGCCCTTCTCTGGTTTGCGGCGGTCAGGAGCCGGCTTGCTCATGTGTGATTGCCTATTCCGAGAGTGTGACAGACGTCATCTGAGCTGAATGTCAGATGCTGCGTGCTGTGCTTCAAAGGCAGGCCTCAGAAAGGAGGTTCTTAGAACAGCTGACGCTCCCTTGGCTTGCCCCCAAAGTGTTCGCGAGGCACGTGTACTGAGCTGCAACAGATCACGCTTTCAGACTCCGTCTCGTGGAATTGCATTGCCGTGCTGGAGTTTTCCACTGACAACCCAAAGAATTGGGCCTCCTAACCCAGCTGTGATGTAAGCAGAGTGAGCCATATTTTGCAGATGGGGAAACTGAGGCCCAGAGAAAGAAAGTGACTCGGCCACAGTCACATGGCAAATCCATAGCAGAGCTGGAGCTAGAACTGCCAGCGTGGGGCTCCTGGAGCCAGCAGCGGCTTCATGCAGGACAGTTGATTAAAACTCAGTATCAGTGCCGAGCCAAAGTGGGAACAGACTCCAGCTCCCTCCCCTTTGGGCTCTGGAGCTACCCTTGAAGAGCTCCTCAACGTGCCAGAGGACACAGGGTGTTTCCAAGCTGCCTATCTTCTTGGGCCAGAGTGGAGAGGCAAGGGTCTAGTTCTCCTCCGCATCCCAGTTTGACACCAGTGGCACTCTGCTGGCTTCCAGAGCCATGCTCCTGATTCACACCAATGTATGTAGGAGAAGAACCTGTGGCCCGTCCGTGCCCAGGGTAGGGTCAGGGCAGGCTGTAAAAAGAGAGCGAATTCTCTCAGCACTGGTGGGTGACACTGCAGTCAGACTTCCCAACCAGCCACAAACAGTGCTTCTGATTCCCCCACGCTGGTTATCAAGAAGCCACTGTGCACAAACACACAGCCCCCTTTACTGCATTTCAGTCTCTGGCTCCCAAACTGACACTAGGTCCAGTAAAGAGACCAGTTATTTAAACTCTGTGCTCTTTACTAAAAGATTCCCTCTGATCCCAAAGGACCAGCCACAGGACCAGTTCACTATAAGTTTGGATCTTACCCAAAATACCATGCTG
The DNA here is from genome assembly GCA_007922155.1 of Mesoclemmys tuberculata. NCBI lineage: Eukaryota > Metazoa > Chordata > Testudines > Chelidae > Mesoclemmys > Mesoclemmys tuberculata. Next base: position 788,849 of record ML675726.1, on the reverse strand, counting down.
CCAGCCAATCCTTTAGTAACTAAAACTAAAGGTTTATTATAAAAAGAAAAACAAACAATAAGAGAAATGTTAAGGATTAAAGCAATCAGATACGTACAGATGATTTAAAAGTCCACATACATCCGCATTTTGAAAGAATTGTGGAGTTGCAGGCTTGGGTAGTCCCTCTGGTACACATCCAGTACCTTCAGTTCAGTTGTAAAGTGTGTTGATCCAGAGGTGTGTCCGCAGCTGGACAGGAGCAAAGACCAAATGGTTTCTGTGGTTCGATCTTATATATACCCTCTGCCTCTGGCCATGTGGCTTGTGGAACTTTACAGGAACCAAAATGGAGTCCAGAGTCACATGGGCCAATCCTGGTAACTCTTCAGGTTTGCCTTTAGTTTCTTCCTGGGCCTTTGGCTTCTGTAAAGGTCTTGATGGGCCATTAAGCGGGCTGTTGTCCTGCCGCCTCTCTGTCTGGGGTGTGCCTTCTACAGCACAGTTTGAAATACAGGGATATCAAAGGTCTCCATAACTTCCCTCACACATGAACACAAATATTATCATCTTACTCAGCACATTACAACCTTTCTAGCAGTACCGGACATGGCCTGTCTCACATGAATTGTTATGCTTTTAACATATTAATATCAAATAACACAAATCCCCCCCCCCATCCAGTCCACATGACAGAGCCCAGCCGAGAAATCTCTGCACCACTTCCTTGTGGACTCTTGGGTGCGAGTCAGGGTCTCTCAGGCTCTTAATGGTCTGGGAGCTGCTTATCTGAGAGACACTCCTCATCTTGCAGCCTCTGCCCCTGGTGTGCCGCAGCTCCGCCTGGCCACCGGCAGACGCAGGACGGAGTTCTGTCATTGGTTGATAGCAGGATGACTATGAGCCACCAATGTGATATGGCTG
>ML675726.1:774940-787546 GCA_007922155.1 Mesoclemmys tuberculata | reverse complement strand
CTATGAGTCTATGAGGTGCCTGGGGCCGAGGCTGTGAGATGGAATTGTGAGAATGCAAAACATCGACCCAAGCGTCAGCAGCCGAGTCCAGGACTGGACCGAACAGAGTCCGCTTTGGATCAAACACGTCGTCTAGTCTGTGTTTGGCCAGCTGGCGGGGCATACTACCCCTGGTGGGACCGGCTGGCTCTAATGGACGAGACAGACAGCTGGATGCAATCCAGGAGTGCCGTACCCCGTCATGGGGGCTGAGCACATAAACAGTAAAGGGAAACTGAGTAAGGGAGAGAGCCTGGGAAACCATGCTGGCTGCTATGGGTTACATCCTCCCACACGCCCTCTGGGCACCAGCTTGACCTGGGTCCTGGAGACTTTTGTTTTGTGTGCCAGGTTGGTTGCTCGGACCCAAGGCTCTCAAGCAAGGGCCTTATGAACCCAACCCTGACCCAATTCCTCCGGGAAGGCCAGAAACAACTAGGAGCTCTGCCAGCCGAGGTAGGTTTAGAGGCCTCCTTAGAAGAAGACATGGGGTTTTTTTGGCTGGATTCAAACTTCCCCTTCTTAGATCCTCTACCTGCATTGCTGCGCCACAGTGGCTTTGTCTGGGTGGCTGGATCTCCCAATTCACGGTTATCGCTTTGAGTGGGTCTTCTGCTCTCCTCTGGGTGTTAAAGATGTGCTAGTTTTGGCTGGGTGGTGGCATCTGTTGGAACTGACACCATTTTAATCGGTTGGCACAGCTTTCCCTTGCTACGGCCCAGAAAAAGGTGGAGAGGGGAGACAGTGAAGGAAAAACAGCCAGGGCGTCTTTTTCTGCTGCTTTCCCATGATACATCTTTTTTTTTTTTGCTGCTTTCCCACCCCAGCATGAGCCAGATGAGGCTGCCTCTTCCAGCAGATGAGAGACTTTCCAGAAGACTGTGATGGACTCTTCATCTCAACTGTAAATTGTGCCTTGAAATGTTTTCCATAGCAACAGTTTCCAGGGCAACCTGCATCCAAAGCAACAATTCTTGAAACTTTCAACGTATCTGCCTCCTCCAGAAGCTGCTAAAGGGTGAGGCCGTCAGAAGCTTTATGAGATATCAACACAAGCGTCAAATGGCTGGAAATGAAATGCAAGAGTGGGACACACGACTGTAGAGCCAGATTTCTTTATGTGTTGTTGCTGACAGAAAACACACATTCCCCTTCTTTGTCCATCACATCTGGCAGATTATGTTCACAGGCTGCTTTAATACAAGGTGATTAGCGCCAGGGCTGGGATTTTAAATGCACAGGAATCAGCGTATTCACAGTTATGGTGCCCCTGTTAACTATAGCTTGGCCTCCTGGCACAGGGCAGTATTTTCAGTAGCTATATATAGAGTTAATTTCATGTATTTGTGGAGCGTTCCTGAGCTGCACTCGCCGGCTTTGAATATCATGATCTTTGTGTGTGTCAAATTTTAACCATAAGGCTGCATTAACGTAGCTTTTTGCATTTAATTTCTCTGGATTTGAGAAGAGCAGAAGAGAACCGTGGCTGCCCATTTGCATGAATGCACAATTTCAGCAGGGACGATTATTATTTTAAGATGTATTGTCTTGTTGTTCAGGCCTGTTTTGTGCTGGGTGCTGTACAAACAACTAGGAAATGACTGTCCCCAAAGACCACACAGTCCAAGACGGGAGATTCAAGTGACTAAGCTAGATGCATTTATCTGAATGCTGTCATGAGCAAGGGGGGGAAATTCCATTTGCTCATTTTTTGAACTCAAAACCTGCAGGTCAGATCAGACCTCAGAGTTTGAAGTCCAGCTAAACACAAGTTCTAGACTGCTCCCTGCAGTCAGACAAAGATTACTGTACCACAAAGGGCTCTTCAGCTAGTGTATGTCCGTCTAGCTCTACTGCGTTACCCTGATCTGCACCTGCTGAGGTTCCAGCCCCAGATCTCTATCGTTGGAGGGGCCCAGGAACCCCCTGAGTGCTGTGCAGAGGAGGGGCAGTGGAGCTTTAGAATTAAATCTCCCTTGGAAAATATTGGTTCAAAACAGGACAGAAAAGGTTCCAAAAACTCCAAACTTACAAAGCTGTGCAAGAGGCTGATGTTTCAAAGAAGGGCTGACTGGCCCTACGTGCAGGGAGGCAGTGGTGCCCCTGTTCTCTCCTCATCATTGTCTGTCTTGCCCATTCAGACTGTGACTCTCTCCCTAGGTATATGTACAGCACCTAGCACCATGGGGCACAGCTCTTGGGCCTCTAACGGCCACGTAACATTGCTGAGCCTAACCCCCCACTGAAGCATCACTCAGGTCATCAGAGGGCAAGTGATGAGGTCCTGGCTGCCCTCCAGGAGAATCCGGGAAGGCCAGGAAGAGCAAGCGCTGGCTGACCAAAGGGTGAAAGATGGGACTCGGCTCCCAGAACTGGGCCAGGCTGGCTTGTTTCTATCTGGGTTTTAGACACGTCAGACCCAAAGCCCGTTGAAGCTGATGGAAAGACTCCCGGGCCCTGTTGTTTTCCCGTGCAGCACTTGCAGACAACTTCCTTTTGCTCTGCTAACACAGAGCAGGGGAGTGTCTGCAAACTGTCCCTCACAGCACCCCTTGGGAACCAACGCGAGCCCGCCCGGCTCCAAGTGTCACTGGTTTCCCCCCGCACAGACAAGGGGAAGCCAGATTTCCACGGGGGCCCATGGAACCACTAAGTGCAAAGCTCTAGTATAAATGGGGCAAGGCCGGAGAGCTTGCCCCGGGATAACTGCAGGAGCGGGGCTACATCTGAGCCAGTTCCCCTAGTGCTGGGAATGGGTACGGCGTCTCACCTCTGTCAACAGGGCAGTAAGGGTGTGGGGGGAGGCCAGGTCCAATAACAGTGGTACTAGCAGACCCCCTTGCAGTCTAGCTAGGGTGGAAGGTGACGGAGCTGGGCAGCTTAGAGGTGACGGAGTCTGATGTAGCCATGTTAGCCATGCTTCAGGATCACTGTGAAAGGTGGGGACGCTGGATCTCTTGACTGTGCGTCTGCGGCTCTGTCAGTTCTCCAGGCTATCCCTGCCCTTCTGTGCGAGCTCTGGATGGCTGCAGAAAGTCCTTCCTCTGATTCTTTGTGCCATTCAGAGGCTTGACTCTCTGGCGCAGGGCCGGATGCTGCCGGCGTTCCATGTGACGGGGCTCACACATGCCCTGATCACTAAGCTCCTTGGGGAGATTGCTCTCTGGGGGAGATGGCTCCACCCGTGTCCTAGGGAAGGGTGGCCTTATGGAGAACGTGAAGCATGGGACCCTGAAGACTGGGGTTCTGTCACGGGTTGCCTTGCCGTCAGAGATTAAGAGCTCATCCTGTACAGCTTATCACAAAAACCAAGAAGTGCTTTGAGCGCAGTGGGTAAAATGTCTCCACCGTGAGAAAACCCCTCATTGTCATAGCAGAGAAAGTCAGAACGAGAATTGGCGCCTGGAAGTTAAAGCCAGACTCATTCCCCTTAGAAATAAGGCCCATGTTCTGACCAGCAAGGGCCGTTCTCCACTGGAACACAGTCCCCTCAGTTCTCGTGTCTTCACCTCCAGGCACGGCTGCATTTCTGCAAGAAGCTTTAGCTGGACACAAGTTACTGGGCTTGGAGCAGGGGCAACTGGGGGAAATTCTCTGGATCATGACAGACCAATCAGATTGAATGGTCCTTTCTGGCCTTGATCTCTAGGAACCAGTTCCTATCATGGACAAATCGCCTAGATCCCCAGAAGCATTTAGGTGCCTAACCCCCATTGGAATCAATGGCATTTAGATGCCTACCTGCTTTTGAGGATCTGAGTCTTGGCTCCTCCTCGGTGACATGGAGCCACTAATCCTTCCTGCCTCTGTCTTTTTAAACTGTTAGCTCTTCAGAGCAGAGACAGAGGCCCTGGTCTCGGCTTGGGTCTCTAGGTGCTACCCTGACACACATCAGAACCTATCCCCTTCCCCAACCCTCCCATAGGCAGTTTTAATTTGCAGGGCTGTACAAAGGCCACGCAGCAAGGTCACTGGGGAAGCCTCTCAGCTTTCTGGGCGCGTGTGCTTCCTGTTGTAGGGGGCCATGAGCATCGCAACACATTGCTGTGCCCCCAAAGGTGGGTGATGGGGGGGTGTTGGAGCAGGCTGCTAGTCCCCGGAAATCACGGGGATTGAAAGCTCTCCTAAGGGAGCCTGGTGGAATGGGTGATGCCCATGTGCGAGCGCAAACACAGTCCTGTAGCCATAATGCTTTGGCCATGTCTACACACCTGGCACAGCTCCGGCATCAGAAGGCAGTTTCCCATCATGTTAGTTAATCCACATCCTCAAGCACCTGGTTTTCCATCGACCGAGCCACAGCGCCACTGGGAGTGAGGTCGGCAGAGCTTCGGTGCTGAGCGGCAGCGTTAGTAAGTGCAAAGTGGCTGCAAGGGCATCATGTCCTTGGCGTGTAACCGCAAGGTCTGTCCCACGCGCAGTCACGAACTGATCCCAGAGTACTTTGTGTGACAGGCATGGGCCCCGGTGCCCTGGCTATCTGCCAGCCTGAGTGACTGGGGCCTTCCCATGCAGTGTCAGCTGGATGAGACAGCCTCCACGTTCTGCCTTAAACTACCAGTGTGAGAGGCAGCATGGGCCAGGGTTTGGCCATGGGGCTCAGGAGACCTGGGATCCGTCCAGGGCTCTGTCACTGATGCTGTGTGACTGTGGGCAAATCCCTTCCCACCTCCATTCCAGCTCCTTCCCTTGTTTCTAAACCACCGTTTGAGCTCTTTGGGGCAGGGACTGGCTCTTGCTAGTTTTAGTTTAACCAAAAGAAGGCTATGGGCTGCCTTGATCACAGTCAATTAGTACCTACGTAGGGGAACAAATATATAGCACTGGGCTCTTCAGTCCAACAGAGACAGGTCTAACATGATCCAATGGCTGGAAGTTGAAGCTATACAAATTCAGACTGGAAATAAGGCATAAAAGTTTAACCGGGATGGTAACTAGCCATTGGAACCATTTACCAAGGGTCATAATGGATTCTTCCTCAGTGACAATTTTTTACTCAAGATGGGCAGTTTATCCAAAGATCTGCCCTGGGAATTCTCTGGGGGCAGTTCTCTGCTCAGTGTAATACTAGATGATCACAATGGCTCCTTCTGCCCTTGAAATCTGTGACCTTCAGGCTAGGTAGCTGGACACAGCACATAACACGATGGAGCCTCTGACTGCTGCTAGGGTAATAATGCTGTAGAAAGCAGAGACAAAATGCCAGAGAACAGCAGATGCTAATAAGTAGAACAGGCTGGGGATTTTTTGCTATCTTGGTTTTTTGGTTGAAAAACGCGGATTCATTGAAACTGTTTGATGGGTTTGACGGACTTCCAAACTCAAAAAAAATGTGGAGGAAAAAATGTCCGAAATCACCAAAATGTTTTGTCTACCCTTGACATTTTCAAAATGACAAATTTCACTTTCCGGTTCCAAACAACTTTTCATGCAGAAATTTATGCTGCTTGGGCTGCAGAAAAGAGTTAATAAAAGGTCAAAACCGAGAAGTAACATTTTGATTGACCCAAAATGGGGGTAGAAATTTAGTTTTCTGGCTTCTGACTATTTTTGAGATTTCAGCTTTTGGTCCTGATGCGAGGCAGAGAGGGATTTCAACTCTTGAAAATATTTGTGAGCTGGGCTGGAAGGACTGTTTGCTGCTCCATTCATAGGCACATCGGACAGGCGGGAGGGTGATCAACTGAGGCTGGGTCTACACTGACGGCGGCAAATTCGCCACCGTCACGTCAGTTGCTCTGGATCGACTGAGTGGTCTGTGTAGACATGCTCAGTTGATCCAGGAAGCGATGGAGGAAACCCCCCCGGGTAAGTGGCAGTATGGACACCGCACGGAGGAGACGCTGCAACGTCGAGGGGAGATACACAAGTGATTTATGTCACTTGCGTATCTCCCGTAGACTGCCGCCGAGTCGCCCAGGTAAGAGCAGACCGGGCCTGACATTGCATTGATTGTTCTGGGCCCAACACACCAGCTGCGGGCTAGAAGCCAGCTCAGCTTCCTCTTCCTCACCATTGTACTTGGCTCCACAGATCTGCTGCACCCCCCGAGTCCTCGCCGTCTGGCTAAGGGGTAGTGGATTGGCCCCGCGTCAGCACTGGGTGAGCCGCATTAGGTTGGAGCGCTATTGCTATTGGGTGAGCCGCAGTGGATCAGCCCCACATTGCTATTGGCTAGGCTGGAGTGGATCAGCCCCGCGTTGCCATTGGCTAGACCTCAGTGTATCGGCCCTGCGTTGCTATTGGGTGAGCCATAGTGGATCATCCCCATGTTGCTATTGGCTAGGCCATAGCATGTTGGAGCAGTGTTGCCATTGGGTGAGCCATAGTGGATCACTGTGTGGGAGGGGAGCCATGATGAATTTCCAAACTGGGGCAGACCCAAGGAACTGTGCCATGGGGCAAAGCCAAGGGAGGGCATGCCCTGAATAAGGTGGGGGGAGGGGCATACTCTGGTGGCATAGGGTGGTGATGTGTGCTTGCAGTGGGGTATGGCTGTGTGGGAGGAGGACCACACAGTGGGACAGGCTCAGGGAGCTGTGCAGTGGGGCCGGGCAGGGAAGCTGTGCAGTGTGAAGGGGGACCCTTCACCGATGAAATGATGCAGCTATAAAGCTATCCGCTGATGCCAGGGCAGGACCCCCAAATGGCCCCATGTTCCCAGTCACTGGCTGCTCCTCAGCTGATTACTGAGTGCTGTTCAGGTCCCGGGCAAAAGCAGATCATCTGAGGTGCCCCCAAAGTGCTAGGACACTTCAGGGACCTATTGGTTTATCCTAGTATGGCTGAGCCATTAGCCCTAAGTGTGGGTCCTTATCCCAGCCCTCTGGGACATTGGCCATGCGCATTGGTAACTGCAGCAGCACAGCTGGGCTGGGAACGTCTGAGGCAGGGGGCGCTCAGTGTAGTGAAACCCTCCGGGTGATGGATGGAGCGGAGAAAAAGAGGCAAAGGGCAGCTTGTAAAGGACAGGTAGTTTCTCCCATAGCACCATCCCCCACCGCTGCACTTTGCAATTGGCCCCGCGTTGCCTTTGCCTAGGCCAGGGGGTCCCCAAACTTTCAGCTGCCAGGGCCACATCACTCAGTCTTGCTCTTATGGTGGCCAGGAGTGGCCCCTGGCCAGGGCACTGGGCCCACGTCACGTGGGAGGGGGCGGGGCCAGGAGGGGGATGAAGACTTGGTGCACCACTGGTGAAAGGCTGCCCACCCCTGCGTGATGCAATGTGCTGGGCTCAGCGGGCCAGTCAAACAGTGTTAGTGGGCTGGATGCGGCCCGTGAGCCATAGTTTGGGGACCCCTGGGCTAGGCAGTGGTGGATTGGCCCTGCATTGCCATTGGGTGAGCCGTCGAGGTTGGGGCGCTGTTGCTATCGGCTAGGCCGTAGTGCAGGGCTCAACAAATTTGTTCTGGAGCTAGGAGCCCGACAACGTGGGCCCAGCAGCTGGGTGCCCTGGCCGGAGCGTGGCACCCACTCCCCTGAAAAGATCTAGATGCCAGAACTAAATTTGTAGGTGCCATGGCAACCTGGAGCCCAGGGTTTGTCGAGCCCTGCCATAGTGGATCGGCCCCGCGTTGCTGTTGGCTAGGCCGGAGTGGATCGGCCCCGCGTTGCTATTGGCTAGGCCGGAGTGGATCGGCCCCGCGTTGCTGTTGGCTAGGCCGGAGTGGATCGGCCCCGCATTGCTATTGGCTAGGCCGGAGTGGATCGGCCCCGCGTTGCTGTTGGCTAGGCCGGAGTGGATCGGCCCCGCGTTGCTATTGGCTAGGCTGGAGTGGATCGGCGCTGCATTGCTATTGGGGGAGGTGTAATGGATAGACACCGTGTCACTCATTCCCTTATGCTGACCCTGCCCTGTGCCCGCCCAACTCCTCCCTGGGGCACACAAGTTGGCATGGGACGGGCGAGGCACGAGCCCCGTTATTTTACCCTGGGGTATCTCTGGGGGCTCTGTATGTTACTCAACCACCTGCATGGGCTGGTGTCAGGCCCGGCCGGCGTACATAGTGAAGGGCAGCCTGTGACATGAGAGGTCTGAGCTACGCTAGGAACTTAGGTCGGTGTAACTATGTCACTCGGGGAGGGAGGAAAATCCACCTGCCTGAGTGCTGCAGTTGAGCCACCAGACACCCCAGTGTAGACAGCACGAGGTCGATGGGAGAGCCCCTCCCCTCCTCACTCAGTGCTGCAGTGGCCCCACTGCAGCATTTCGGGTAAGGCCAGCCGGGGGATTGCAGACAGACAGACGTTTGCTCGCGGAACAAAGCTCAGGGTGGGGCTGGGCTCTCTCTTCTCTTTGGCCCCCAGGCTTGACCCCGCCCACCCGCCTGACAGGCCTTAGCTGGCATTCTTGGTGCTGCACCAGGGCGGTAGACGGGGGCTTGACATGGGGGTCCTGACAGGAAGCTGTCATTGCTGCGAGCGTGCTGAGGAGGGGCCAGGCAGCACGCAGGATGGGACGTGTGAGCCATGCTCCTGGGGCACACGGAGTACGTGCAAGTGCTTGGCAGACTCAGGGCCCGAGGGCTTTTCTCCTGACGGCAGTTTAACTAAAGGGGCAATCTGAACCTGAGTTAGCCGACGTGGTGCAATAGGCTGTGTGTGGACGCTGATTTGAGTTGGAGCCAGGATGATTTGGGGTTAGCGTAAATCGATTGGGATCAGGTTCCAGCTAAAGCAATCTAAGAGCATGCACAGAGGGGTTTGTACCAGTTTAACTGAACTGGTGCGTGTCTGGGTGCAGACAGCCCCTAAGCGAGCCTAAGAGGATGTAATGTGTATGTCGATGGGGCTGGGACGTGTAAATCACATCCGTGAAACTCACGCTAAGCAGATTTAGCCTCCCTTCTGTATTTGACCCATTTGCCTTTTTGTTTCCATGTGGTGTTGCATCTCTGCTCCCTTTCCATTCATGAACCTCAGTGCTTATGAGGACATCATATCTGAAAACTCTGGGCAGAGATGCATGTAGGGCATGGGTGGGTCCTGTAGCACAGAACGGTAGGGTTGGATGGGACAGCAAGGGTCAGCTAGTCTAATCCCCTGCCAAGATGCAGAAGTTGTAGTATTTGTTGTCCACTGGGACACTGTGCACAATTGGATCCCATCATCACAGTGGTGCACACCCCTAGCAATTTACAGTTCTCCAGGGACATAGTTATGGCACCGTGTTTTAAAGCAGTAAGGTATCCTGGACCTGGTGAGGATTTATTGTGTGCTCTGGAAAATGAGGGTTTGATGCTGTTGGCTACAGCTAGATAGAGAGTCCTGTCCTGAGAGAGCTCACTGGAGTCATTAAAAAGAATCTGATGTGTGTCATAGGCCCTATATAGCTAGTAGCTGATGGAGAGTATAGCTCTGAAAATAGGTGATTTTTTGGTTCACTGGCAGATCCAAAAAATTAGTCAGGGGGAAAAGGGGGAAATTTGTTTTGAATTGACCCAAAATGATCTTTTGAAATGTTCAGCAAATTAAAAGTAAACAAACAAACAAATAAATAAACAAACATTTTGGGTCAAATGAAATGTTTCATTTCAATTTTGAGCAGCTTTTATTACATTAAATAAATAAATAAATTGAAGGGCCTTTCAACTGAATCAAAGAATCAAAATGTTTTGAGAATGTTGAAACAAAACACTCCCACTTTTTCCAAACAAAATAACATTGGGGGCTTTTTTTCTCGACACAAACAATTTGGCAAAACCACCACAAATTCAGGAAATGTTTCTGTCACTGAACCTGCTTTTGCTTTTTTTTTTTTTCCCCCCCTCTTTCTGAAAAACGCTTTGGCTGAAAAACTTCTCCCAGTAACCCAAGGGAGATGGACTCATGGAGCAGGGCATCTGGATTCTCTCCATGCACAGGGACAGCCGTGAGTTTAACTGCAATGCAAGTATTTGATCATACCCCAGTCTCCTACTTCGTCAGGCCCACACCATGGCATGCAGCATATAGCACACATTAAGCCTTTATGGAATATCGACCACCCTACAATTTGAGCAGGGATGGCCGTTCCCAGGCCCTGCAACAGCTGCCTGATTCCTCAAATTCTTGCAGCCAGAAGGGTCAGAGAGTTTGCACAAAGAGGTTTTCAAAGCAGCAGGCAGCTCTATTTGATCTCCCCCACATGTCCCCAGCTTGGGCCCCACTGAGCCGTAGGTTTCAGTGCTGATTAAAAGGAAGCTCCTGGGAAGGGAGTGGAACAGGTCATTTGCACAGGGACGGAAACCACAATCACCAGCTTGGTCTCTGGGTGCTGGGATGTGGACCCTATTGAGAGGGTAGAGGGGTGAGACTAAAAGGAGATGCTGTGCTAGACAGAGAAGCACAGAGATACAGCGCACTGCCTCTGGATGGGTCCCTGGTGCTCTATAGCTCCAATGGGGTGAAAGTTTTCAGCCAAAATTAGGGGGAGGGCGGGGGGGACACAAGAAATGCAGATTCAGCTGCCCTGAAACATTCCGTGTGTGTTTTGCTGAGTGGCTGTGGGTCACAACAAGGAATTGTCTTGAAGAAGTTGAAACATTCAGATTCTTCTATTCCAAGTGCCTTTTTTACTTCAAAATTTCTTTCCATTTTAATTTTAAAACAATGTTGAGAAAACCCCTCCTCATCAGAATGAAGCATGGAAGTGAAATGTTTCAGTCCACCTGAAATTACAGTGGTTTGGACTTTTTGGTTTGCGAAAAATTTTGAACAGTTTCAGTTTTGGGTCAACACGAAACAAATCTTTGTTTCCGTTTTTCAGAATAGCCGGCAAACCAAATAAAATCTGTCATTTGCCCAGCAGTAGCATCACGTCCTCTCTACATAGCCATGCCCAGACTGCCTGCTGGATCATTCGGTCCTGTTATTTGCAGAGGAGAAGCCCAGAAGGTAAACTGAGAAGGCCTTTTAGGCCCAGACCTTCAGAGATGCCACGCCCCTGCAACTCCCACTGAAGCAGAAGGTGCTCTGAAAAGGCAAGATTAGAGCAGAGCGTCTCTGACCTGTCACAACCCGCTCATGATGCTGTGTCCCCTGTTGTGCTGTGATCAGGTTTCATGCTGACAGCATGCTCTGGTGGATCAATCAGGAGAGACAGCTCAGAGACACGAGCTCTGCCCTGGCTCTGCCACAACCTCACCACTGCCTTGGGTGAGGCGCCCACACCTTGACCCCCATCCATGCGGGAAGGGCTGTGGCAGCTCAGGGCATCACCATTTGCAACCTACGCTCCCTAAAGAGGGTGGATTCCTTATGGAATTTGCTGCTAAGCAGATGAGAGGCAACAAGCCTGAGCCGGCTGGCCCCCAGCCACAGGGAACGCAGGGGGCAGGGTCTGAGACCCAGGAGCCACCTGGAAGGAGATCTGGGCCAGCTGATTTTGGGTGGGGCATTTCACCCCGTCAGGATCACAAAGGGCTGGAGGAGAAATGCAGCCGCATTGTTTAGGGCACTTAAACTAACCTCAGCCTGGAGTCCTCAATAGCCAGCAGTAGGCTAAATCCAGGATAGAGCAAGTAGGGCCCCTGGAGTCTGGGCTGTGATGGAAGAGTCACAAAGAAAGGAGGACACATCTCGTTCAGAGGACTGGGCAAATAGTGGCTCTGCAAACCCATGGCCCAAAGCTGCAGACAGTAAGTGGTCATGATGGCATCCCAGAGCTCAACAGGTGCAAACAGGCAAAGCTGCTGCAAATCTACTTCCTTCTCCGGAGCACAGAGAAGCTATCTGCACCAGCTGTGCCTTAGTGCGGGGCTGTGTACACTGGCTGTGTGCTAGCATGTCTTTCAAGCTGGGAGGGGTTGGGACTGGCCCATGACAAGGGGCAAGTCCAGTCTAATCTGGGGAGCTGGCTAAGCCCCCTCCATTGCTGGGTCACAGTATCAAGCCCCTCCAGGTTGGGGGCCGTGAGGGTCAAATGCCGAAGGGGTCTAGGTGAATTACATGGGTTGGTGACTTCCAGGCCAGCAGCTGGGAAGAGGTAGAAAAGACCTGCGGGAAAGCGCCCTGGGGAGTTCTGGGAAGGCACTGGAGGACTAGCAGTCCTTCAGCAATGTCTAGTGACCCCAGCCTGCACCCACGCCCCAGAGAGCTCGTGTTGGCAGATGCCGAGTTCTGCCCTGCAGTCCTGGCTGTTCCCCCACTCGGGACGTGCAGGCTGCGGAAGAATGAGCTCCTGTCCCTGCTGCGGTTTCTTCCTTGCTGTGAGCTCAGGTAGGCCGCAATGGTGGGCACGTGTCAGATGGAATCATTGCTGGGGGTGGCAGCTGACAAGTTCTGCCCTGCACCTACGCAGCTGGGGACAGGCTGTGTCCCATCTGTCGAGGAACAGCACAAGCGTGGCAGTGGCTGCGCCTTGCGGATCAGCTGGTTGGCTACGTTCTAACTCTGGGTGTTAGGTGCAGGACAAGTAACCTGTACTGGCGTCAGCTCCCCACCCTGGCCCTGTGTGTCGCTGGCTGGATTAGGGGGGCCATTTACAATGTGATTTAATATCAATGTTTCAAACTTACAACAGGCCATGTCAGGTACCGTTAGAAAGACTCATAGACTCATAGACTCATAGGTCAGAAGGGACCAATA
>ML675726.1:750419-774540 GCA_007922155.1 Mesoclemmys tuberculata | reverse complement strand
TTATAAAAAGGTTAAATAAGGTCGGTCCAAGAACCGATCCTTGAGGTTGTAGTTTGTAGTTTGCTAAGGATAAGGATATTGTTTATGTGCATGTGTCATATTTGTATCAGAAGTTATGGATGTGTTTGATGTATCTGTAGTTCAACTTGTGCTGTGTTTCTGGGCGACCTCCCAGACAAGATGCCAGCAGCAATAAGCTGCTTAATGGCCCATTAAGGAAACTCACAGATACAATGGGCCTGAGGACAGAAACTTGGGCTACATCTGATGAGTCACAAGGATTTACTCATGGGACCCTGGGCTCCATCTTATTTCTGGAAATTTCCACAAGCAGCAGCATGGCAAAGGCCAAGGGACATAAAAGGCAGCTGCACCACATCCATTTTGTCTTCAGTCGTCACCAGTCTTTTTTCAATCAGTCTTAGTCTTCGCCTACCTCTGGATCAACTCATCTACAACTGAACGTGTGAAACAAAGGACTGAGACCCATCCAGGTACTGGCTGTAACCAGAGGTACTATACAAGCCTGCAGAGAGTTTTAAATAACTTCTCTCTTTACTGGAGCTAGTGGTTGATTGGGAGCCAGAAACTGAAATGCAGTAAAGGGGGCTGTGAATATTTTGTGGTAGCTTCTTGATAACCCATGTGGGGAATCAGAAGCACCATTTGTGGCTGGGTGGGAAGTCTGATTTCAGTGTCACCCACCCGTGCTGGGAGAATCTGCTCTCCTTTTGCAGCCTGCCCTGACCCTGGCGTTTTCAGGTGGCTACCCTGGGCACAGGCAGGTCACACCCTGACCCTGCTGCAAGGCTGAATGAGATCAGGTGGGCCTAATCAGCTAATTAGGTTGCAAAGAGAGCAGCTTTAGGCTGGAGGTCACTAATTAGGGAGAGGCTCACCTGGCAGGAACAGGCGCGGCCTATATAAGCCAGGAGGCTGGCAACAGAAGGGACTGCTGCTGGGAAAGGGCAGTCGCTCCTGGAGAGGCGGGCACCCAGAGAAAGGGAGTGGGGGCAGGAAGCAGTCCAAGGAAGGAGCCGTGAGAGCTGGGAGAGAAAAGCTGAGTTGAGGATCCCTGGATGGGAAACTGGCATAGAGGGCAGACCTGAGTTCTCCTACCCACCACTAGGGAAGGGGCAGCGGCGAAGCAGACGACTGCCTGAGCTGGCTGGAGAGCAGAAGCCTTGATGCTCCTCCCCCAGGCACCGCCCCGGCAGGGGGATCACCAGGGTGACCTAGCCAGAGGGGTGGCCTTGTGATGAGGATGCTGTGGCTCCTGAAAATAAGGGCAGGGTTACAGAGGAGAAACTGATGGGGTGTAAGCACTGGAAGGGACATCGGCCTGGGTGAGCTAATCCCCAGAACTGGTAGGAGGTGGCGCTGTCACATAACCGCACGTTTTGTAGGTGTCCATGTGTTTTGTACAGTTAGCTATATGGCCAACCCCAAATGCTCCAAAATCCTGAGTCCTGCTCACTGAAAATCATGAGATGATGTAAAAATAATAGCGCTGGTGTTCTTTTTATTTGCCTTCTGTTTTTGGAGCCTTTAGGTTGTACTGGGGTCACATTTTGAAGCTTTCTAGCCACAGGGGCTAGAAACTTTTCCTTGAAGAATGAAGGCAGAACTCATTATGTATCCACATGACTCCAGAAGCTGGGGCTTTAAGGAAAACAATGATTATGTGTTCCATGCGGTAGCCATGTTAGTCTGCTTTTAGCATCTGACAAAGTGGGTTTCTGCCTATGAAAGCTTATGTCCAAATAAATGTTAATCTTTAAGGTGCCACAGGACCCTCGTTGAATAATTATCATGAGACTCATGACAAAATCATGAGAGTTGGCAACACTGGATTAAGCTATGTGTCTACTAGGCTAGCGAGGGCAGAGTTTCACCAAACTGGGGCATGGTATTGATATATTTCATATTACGCTAAAGATAAAAGTTGAAATAATAAAAATGCTTTGTTAATTTCCCACAAAAACTTCAATACAATGGACCTGTTACCTCAAAAAGTTTCCATTTTGTCAAATTGGCATTTTTCCAACAGAGAACTGCTCTGCTGGAACATTTCCAGCCAGCTCTCTTCTTAATGCCATTTAACTTCTTGGGTTAAGATTCACAGGGGTTTAGAAAGAAGAAAAGAGGAGGGGGAATCTTCTAAAAGAGCAGAATATCAAAAGAAAAACAGAAAAGCAAATGAAAGCCGATGTTGGAACCTTCCAGGGAACGGGAAGCTGCAACTCTTTTAAATGTCCTTGTGATGCTTTGCGCACTTCTGGCTCCAAGCACTTTATAAGCATTCCTTCAGGCTCCCTTTGTGGCTGGTAGCCCCATTGTACAGGTGGGTAAACTGAGACACAGAGTGAGGCAATGACTTTCCCCAGCTCCCCCAGCAACTCGGGGCAAAGCAGGTCACCAGAGATGCAATTCGGAGTGTTACCGCACGCATCTGGTTCTGTGTAGGTGGGGGAGTGGTCTCCGTGAGGGATTATCAGGGCACTGTGCTAACATCTGGAAATCATTCCCACTTCATGACTAAACGATGTGGAAATGCCCTTTGCCCCCAGCAGGCGCAGAGGGAAACAATTCTTGGCCTCTGGCCGGCTGGGTCCCCCCGGCAATGTGTGGGAACCACAAACAACATGGAGACAGCGCCAACGCCTGGGGCTCGGGAATCGCACTCCATTGCCACTGGGGAGTCTAAGGGATGCCTGGAGACGGGGTCGCCCCTATACACAGAAAATGCTGGGCTGGAGGCAGCCCGGGATTGTCCCCTGGCACCATGGCATTGGGGGCAGGGACACTTTCCACATTAAACGGTCCACTGTAAATGCCCAGCACCGTCACCCATGTCTGCAGGCCGCCTTTGGAGGACTGGCCTGGGGGGCAGAGGAGCCCCTGAAAAGGCCGGGGTGCCTGGATCAGCCATGGTGCTCGTTCTGGCTGTGGTGCAGGGATGGGGCTGAGGCAGACCACGGTGAGCATGTGTTAGGCCCCCCTGTGCTGGTCCACGGAGGGTCTGCATGGGTCCAGCGCAGCATGCTCGCAGCTTGGCTCTCTAGCTTCAGCTGCCTGCACCGTTAGCCGTGGAGGACCCGGTTCGATCCCCAGCATTGGCCAGGAGGGTGACTGGCATGGTGGCAGCAATTGACGGCTGCCTCTCCCTTCCATAGCACAGCCTGGAGGGCAGGTGTGTGCACCGGGGGGAAGGAGAAGTATGGGGGCCCCCAATTGTCAGAGGCCCAGAACACCGTCCGGGGTGGGGAGAGTGAGCTGCTCTGGCCTTGGGAGGCACAGAATGTGACCCTCCAAAAGCTGCCATGTTTTTATTCCTGTGCATGCCCCATGTTGGAGCCCCATTCCCTGGACATCACCCCAAAGAGGCAGCACCCTGGCTCCCATTCCCCTGCATCCCCAGCATGGGCTGGATGTGTGGAAACCCCCACTGGTCTGGGGTGGCCGGATTTTGAGGAGCAGGGACAAGGGGACCCAGGGAAAGTGGCAAATCCCAACCCTGCACTCCAGGCGGCTGGGGGCAGGAAACTGGCCAGAATTGCTGGGGCTGATGGCTCAGGGGCTGTGGCATAGCGCTGGGCTCCACGGGGCAGAGAAACTCCACAGCAAGGGGCTGCACGCTCTCTGCTCCCACCAGCCTCTGTGAGGCGCCCAGCCCCATGCAGGGGGAGCCCTTTGTGCCCAGCTGGGTGCGAACGTCCATGTGCCCCTGGTTTGCAAGCCCCCGTGACCTATGTGGGCGAGGCGCCAGGCTGGAATTAAAGGGCCAGCTCCGCTGCTGCTGTGAAGCAGGGCAGCTCCACTGAAGTGGGGGCTGATTTCCGCCAGCTGAGCATCTGGCTCCACAGCCTAGTGCCCATGGCTCTGCCCCATGTCCTGGGAGGCATGGGTCCGGTTTCCAGCCAGGGCGGGGAGGGCTGAGGGCACTGGAACCCCGGCTCTTGTCTCAGGCACGTGCGGTCCAAGCCAGCAGCTCTGACCTGCCAAGATCAGGGCTGACAGCGCCAAGGGAAGCCCTGCCCTGCTTCCCCCAGTTGGCAGGAGCATGGGGGGCGAGTATAAGTGAACTCACAGGGCCTGTAATGCAGACCATGGCTGCTCTGCCAGCGCGGGTTCCCGGCACATGGACTGTACCCGCTCTGCCTGCATGGGGCCCAGCGCCCACGCTGTACCCGCTTTGCCAGCATGGGGGTTCCACTGAGCCTGGGCCGTGCCCACTCCGCCTTCAAGGGGCTGCTGGCGTGTCACAGCTGTGCCCACTTTACCAGCCATGCTTCAGGGACGATATACCGCTGCTTAGCTGGAAGATTTAGGGTGACTTCTGCAGTCGGCTCCAGCATATTTCCTGTTGTCACCTCCCGCCAGCAGGATTGATTTAATCAATACCTAATGTGCTCCACAAGCTGCCACGTCAGCCCACACGGGAAGCAGCTGCTGCTACATTATTTGGCTCAAATTGTTTTTGGAGGCTCTGTGATACCAGGTTAGGCTCATTCATTTCATCCAAGGGAGCTCTCCGAACTGCAATTCAATGTGGCAGTGCCCCCGTCCAGAGACCAGTGCAACCCCACCCACTACAGCGGAGTCACTCTGGATTTACACCAGCGCCGGCGAGGCCAAACAGTGGCCCTGAGGGGTGCCATCCATTGACCAGTTTCTGTTCTCCCGCGCACAGTGGGGCAGCCAGGATTTTGCTAGCAGAGGGGGCTGTGGGCCTGCACGTACGTGGGGCTGGAATAGCGATGGGTGCTGCAGGTCAAGATTGAGGAGCATCGGGAGGGTTGTGTGTGTGTGAGGAGCGCAGGGCCGGTACAGCAGAGTGGGCCGCAGACGAGGACTGAGGGGCATCAGCAGAGCTGAGCAGGAGGAGAAGCTCATGACTGGAATAGCAGGCCGGTGCGCCAGGTCACATGGGAGTACCGGTAGAGCTGTCTGGCTGAATCCAGCCGGCGCTGTTAGACCCTCAATTCCAGACGTGCTGACAGTTCCCAAAGAAAACAAGCCAAAGAAAGTCAGAGGATAGCTGACGGGGACCCTCTACATACCACAGTGCTGTGCAGAGACTGCCAGCTCTGTTAAGGCACATGTAAAGCCATGTAACAAAGACGGACAGCTGTTCCTTATTAGAGCACAGAAGAAAGGCTGTGCTGGGATCTCCGGGCTGTGCCTGTTAATAGCCTGTGGTGGCTTAACCTGGGCCCCATTCACTGGCATCGGCACCTTGTCGCCCCCACTTATGTTTGTGCAAACTGGGTGTGAAACGCGACCAGGTCCCAGGGTGCTAGAGCGCTATGCCCACGTCGTGCCGCCTTTGAACTCGTGCACATGACTAGGCTGCACAGGACGCAGGGTGGTGCGGAATCTGCCCCGCCACCTTTGCAGAGGGGCCTAAAATGCAACCCACAAGCCCCTGGGGATCTAAGCCCCGATCCTTGGCTGCCCTTGTCGGGAAGGCGGGGACACAGCTCTAGGGCAGCACAGGACTCCCCACTCAGGTCTGTCTTCAGCCAAGCAACCCGTTCGTTAGGAGCATTGCATTGTGGGACTTGTAGTCTGCAGGGCCAGGCCTCCATCTCAAAGTCTGTTGCGCTGCAGTTATGGCTGCTTGCAGCTTTCCTTGTGGGTGGCAAAGGAGCATTTCCCCTGAAACATGCATTTCCCCCAAAGCATCTGCTGCTCACAGAAAACATGGATTTGATTTTCCTGACAAAAAAAAAGAAAAACAATGCCCCCAAACTGTATTATTGGGTCCACACTGGGAAACTGGGAGTGTAAAAGGTTCAGTTCCTCCCTGGAGTGCCTCCTGTGGCCAGGTGTGGCGCAGCAGCTCTCCATGTCTGGCACCCCCTGCCAACAGCCCTCTGGATCACTGGTGGTCCACCTCCTCCCATAACTCAGCCCGCCAACCATGTCATGATTTAGGCCACCCCTTCTGGGGCATGAGAAGAGCCCAACAAAGGCCAAGAGCTTGTAACAGATCTTCTCACCCGGCTGCTCTGGCCACCCTCTCAAACGTACTTAAAAAGGCCTCTGGGTTATCTCCAGCCAGGGCCCCATTTTGCTAGCCCAGGGTCCAGCCTTGTTGGCCCTCCCACAGCTACAGGGCCCCTGCTGGTTCCTGAGCCAGTCCTGCTGTTGCAAGAGGGTGTCTTGCCACTGTTCCCATTAGTTGCTGCCGCGAGGCGTGCGTGCGCTGCTGCTTTTCTTATTGATGTCTCAGAGCTGTCGTCTGGGATAGACTCATTAATTTAAGCTGAGGGAGCTCTGTGAATGGCCATTCAGCGTGGCAGCGCCCCCAGCCTGCGACAGTCTTTGCAGGGCATCCAGAAACCAGCGGAAACCCACCCACTTCAGCCAAGTCATTCCAGATTTACACCAGTGCTAGCGTGGCCAATCAGTGGCCCTGGGAGGTGACATCCATTCACCGATTTCTGTTCTCCCTTGCACCACTGGTGGCGCTGGGCAGTTGCCAGTAAATTGGCTTTTTTTATTTTTTGGCCCTTCATTCAACCAGCAACCGGCCTCCCTCTCCCTTTGTATCTGGGTCAATGCTGGATGGGACCATGGTGATCATCTAGTCTGACCACCTGTATTACACAGGCCAGAGGCCTGCCCCACAATAATTCCTAGAACAGAGCTTTTAGAGAAACCGCCCATTGTGATTGAAAAATGGTCAGTGTTGGAGAATCCACCACAACTCTTGGTAAATTGTTCCAGTGATAACTTACTCTCACCATTAAATGTGTCTGAGTTTGGCTAGCTTCAGCATCCAGCCATTGGATCATGTTAGACTTTTCTCTGCTAGATTGAAGAGCCAACTGTTATATTTTTGTTCCCTGGGTATTTATAGACTGTAAACAAGTCACCCCTTAACCTTCTCTTTGTTAAGATAACTAGATTGAGTCCTGGGTCATCCTCCATCCCCCTGGTAACCCCAGCAGCTCCTTGGTGTGGGGCATCTCTGGCAGTTCTGGTAGCTTGGGCTCATTCACGGGACCATAAGAGGCTCTGGCGGACTCTGTTTATGGCAGCAGGCAAGAGGCGTCTGTCTCCTTCTGCAGCTGCAGCCCAACTGGGGTGCAGGGCCCACCTTTTTATATTTCCCGTTCCTTCCCACCCCTTTGCTTCCTGTCTGGCGGGTGTGGACTTCCCTGTTCCGCCCACCAGAGGGTGGATGGCCCTCCCACCCACCAATCTCTGAGGGAGGCTAAGCTCTCTGTTACATGGTCAAAAAACCACAAACCAATCAGGATTGCTGAACAGAATCACTGTGACGCTTCCGAACCAAAATGGTGTAACTTCTGGTTTCCTCCTGGAGTTTCTCCTTAAAGTTTTAAATGTTTTGAAAAAAAGCCCTTGAAATTGAAACAAAAATGGTTCTGTTGACACAAAATGATTTTTTTTTCAACGTTTCATTTTGTTGAAAAATTCAAAACATTTTTGATTCAGCTCGACCTGCAATGACTTTTTCTCTGTCCCTCTCCTTCCCCCCAACCACTTTTTGGGTTCAGCCACTGAACTGAATGTGGGGTTGATCACGCAGCTCTGTCGCTGAGGTCTAATTGCTTGGTTAGCAATGTTGCCCTGTCTAATTTCCTAACCTCTTCAACCATCTCAACCTGCGGGGCTGGTCCTGACTCCATGGGGGTGTCTGGTGGAGACATGCTGCACCTGCTTTGTAAACTCAGAGAATCCCGATCAGACAGTGACTGGAGTCCCCTCCCCTAGGACAAGGCTCCCCAAATCAGTGCCCCCTCTTAACTGGCTGTTCCCTCCTCACCCCCCCTAGTGACCCAATCCTTCCCCTGCACCACCGTGACAACAGGGACAGTTCTAGAAGCTGGGACTTGCAGCTTCCTTATGGTGCATTTGAGCACTCATTAGACGGATGTGTCCTGCTGGGCTGGCCGCTGCTGGCCTGTGCTGAACACCATAAAGTGGGGTGATTAGTCCCCCTCACCTCTCATTCCCCTGTGGGAGAAGCTGCTGGCTGGGGATGGGCCAGTCGTGGAATCCTCGCCCTGCCGTTCTCCAGCGCCAAATGCATGGACACAAAGACTTTCTTCCCCCGAGGAGGAAAGAGACTCTGGAGCTTGACATAGCATGGAGATTGAAAGCCGCATTCTCCAAAGCGTGCATGCCACTTTGCATGTGCCCGGTGGTGCCTGCTTGACCGCCACGCTCAGCAACTAAATCTGTACCTGGGCACGTCAGGCAGTGGGCTGATTTTCAGAGGCGCCGAGGCAGTGGGATCTGCAGGTTTGCTCAGCTGCATCTGACAATCCAGCTGCTCACCATGGCGTCTAAATCTGGGCTTGGCCACCTAACTTCAGGGGTGGAAATGTTGGCCCTTTCACTGGCAACCTTGTCACTTCTGATTGTGTACAAGCCCCAGGCTGCCTGGCTAGATCCTTTGAAGGGAATGAAATGAACAAATGAATTGATTAATTGTGTTTAAGCTCACGGTGCCGTATAGACAGAAGAATCAGTGGGGCAAAGAGGATCTTTAAAGTGCTAGGGTCAGCGTCCGTCTAAGTGCATCTTCTCCGTAAATGCTGGCACAATCTCTGCCCTGGATTCTGTTGCTCAGGGCACAGCGATGATATTGCCCTTCTCTAGATCACTGATACTTGCTTGGATTTACTTTATTTTTACTTTCCCCTTTGTGTGTCTTTTGTTCCTCACCCAAATGGCTCAGCTTCTCTTGGTTCTGTGCATGTTATCAGACTAGCTTGGCGCACTTCTTCTCTTAGAATTAAGCCACCAGCTGAGACAAACTAGTTAGCTTTGAAGGGAGTTGGGCAAAGAGGAGCATGTTACGAGCTGTTTTTAGGATCAAAGAGGCTGAGACTGACTCATAATTTATAGGTGTGGCGCACGCACAAGTGGACTGAATTCCCTTGCCACTGGAGGGTACTGCAGTGCCAAGGATTGGTGAGTGGCTTCCCCTGTGGAAGGCCTGCTGGGCTGTGCTCTGCTCTAGGTCCAGCTCAGCTTCCATAAAAGGGTCTTCACCCAGCAGATTGTGGGGGACGGGGCAAGAGGAAGTGCTGGGTCTGCCCGGCACCCCAGCCAGGGGTATGGCAATCCAGGCCTCGCTCGCTGCTAAGTCAAGTCCTGTTGGGATAGCGGTCTGCCGTCTGTGGCCCATGTCCCAGCTGGGGGAATGGGCACACGCTGTCCCCAAGTCCGGGGAGAGAGCTGAAGTTAAAGTTGCTGCCCAGGATCTGACCCGGCATGCCCAGCTATCGTCTCTGTCTTCCCCAGCTGCCTAGCGCTGAGCAGCAGGGCCCGGACGGCTGCTGAGCCGGAGCAATGCCGAGCCATCCCACGGTGGTGCTGCAAGAGCATGGCACAGAGTGCAGAGAGCCAGCAGTCAGCAGCCGGGGGAGAGCAGAATGAATGCAGTTGGAGCACCCTCTGCTTTGCTCCCAGCACTGCATTGCAAGTCTCTGCCTGGAAAGCCAGTCAGAGCCACCTCGTCAACCCGCGGGTCCCTCTGGCCCCTGCTGCATTGACTTCGCCGGAAGCACACCAGCTAGGAAGTGGAGGGGGGCTCCAGGAATCCATGCACGGGCAACAGCCACCCTCTGAAGGGTTAGACTGTATCAGCGAGACCAGGCTAGATCGCAGCATGTCCAGAAATCCCATGGGCCTTTGACTGAACCAGCTTGTGCCCTGTCTCGAGTACCCAGGGGCACCTTGGCACCTCCTGAGTCCAGCGTGAGGAAGCCTTGTTTGTGCCTGGCAGGGGGACAGCTCCCTCATCCCACCAGCCTGTCAGCCATGTGCCTTGGGCCTGTGCCAGCCTTTACCTTGCCTTGCAGGTTAACAAGATGTACAGCCCAGTCTCCGAGCCCCTCTGAAGCGCTCCCCTGTGGCATCTTGCCCCTGACACTGGCTACTCACAGGTCTACCAGGTCTGCTGTTTCCAAAGGCGCAGAACTCCCCAGATTGTAAGAGTCAATTTTGGTCCATGTGCACTTTGCTTAATATCACAGCAGTGAGATACATTTACAGTGACTGCAAGGATGAGTCAGAGACAGTGAGTCGGACTATCAGAAACAAACAGCTGCATAGCAGACAGAACCACAGCACGCGTGCTAGAGCCTAGATAACGAGCAGGTTACCTGCCATCTAAAGAAGCTTCTCTCACCAGTTCTTGCCAATGCTGAACTTACCTCGCACAGAGAGAGGGGAGAATAAATATCTCGGGCCTGACGGAAAACCGCTGCTGGGGGCTCAGCCCGCGGAGTAGATACACAGTGTCCGTATGCACGCTCCACACTATGAGTGACCAGCGTGACACCTGCTTTCATTTGCGGCCTAGCCTGACATTGTGCGGTGAACCAGTGTGTACGTGCCAGAATCAGGACATGCCTGTGGCCCCCCTTTGCCGGATGGTTCCTGGGTCATGCAGGTGACAGGTGTAGCTGCGCATGGGTGTATCTCATGTGTACCACAGAGAGCCCTCCAATCAGCTGAGAGTAGAGCTGAGCGGGTGGGGATCTGTATGAGACAGGGCCCCCAGCTCAGCTGTTAGCCAAGCTGGTCAGGGACACAATCCCACGCTCTGGGTGTCTAACCTTTGACTGCCAGGATCTGGGAGTGGGCGACAGGGGATGGATCACTCAAAACTGCCCTGTTCTGTTCATTCCCTCTGAAGCACCTGGCCCTGGCCAATGTCGGAAGACAGGCTATGGGGCCAGATGAACCATAGTCTGACCCAGTCTGGCCATTCGTATGTTTTCATGACCTGTGAAGGCCATTGCTGCATTATTACATGCATCCTGCAGGTTTGATCTGGCTTGAGCTTAGCTTGAAATCTCTGCCTCAAAGCCTGGCATTCCAAGGGGAGGACATCCCTTAAACTGGCTTTTGGAGTGAGGTCTAGAAAATCCTAGTCTCCTCTTCTCCAGAGAGATGGCTATTCATTTATTCGTATTATTATAGGACCCCCATATGCCAGGCACTGCACAAGGTGGACCAGAGAGACAGGGCTGCCCCAGACCGCGTCCAGTCGAAGCCCAGCGCAGGTGTCGAACTGACACAATACCTCTCTGGGCTGACGCCTGCTGGAGTCGATCTCCCTGGAAGGTCTTGGCTCCTGTCAGTGGCCTGACGCAAGGGCTGTTTTGGAATTGACTGTACCTGTGCTCTTCACACCTCTGCCCCTTCTCTGGCCTGGCTATGCAGGGGCATGCCCAGATCTGTGCATGGGTTCGTGTGGAATCATTAGTCAGCAGCTTGACTTAGTTCAGTGCCCACCTCCCCCCCATCGCCTTTCTTCTGCTTGTCCCCGTGGAAATTACCTTTCCCACCAGAGAAGAGAAGCCAGACGGGGTGTCCCAGCCCATCCCCTCACAGCAAGGTGAGATCCTCACTTAAGACAGCTTCTGCACAGCCTTTGGATCTGCCGGCGCGGCCATTGCACAGACAAGGAGCGCAGCCGTCACACGCCACGTGACCCTATGCGGGGCTGCGTAACTGCACTGGCCTTTTCCATGCCCCTCTGCAGCAGGGAGGGAGGGGTCACTCCCCCAGCCGGGTGACAGCCTTGTGCCCCATGGAGGGGAGCAAGGCTGCGCTGCTGGGCAAGGTGTCTGGCACGGGGAGCTGAAAGCAGGTGACAGGATCCCTGTGCATGATAGATACCCTGGTACAAGGGCCCTGTAAGCCAGGTGCCACACCAGCTCGTCATGGTCCTGGCCAGAGGTGCTGTAGGGTGAGCTGGGGCAGGGCAGGGAGGGATTCAGAGTCACCCACACCCCGTCCCCTGCTCGCTTTCTCAGTGAGGCTGCGCAGGGCTGCCTGCTTTCCCACAGCACGGCAGGACTAACCTTTCCCCCGTGTCGGACATGCCCGGCTGCATGTGTTTTTGAGGCTGCTGAGTGGGCGGAGCCTTCATCCTGGCTGTATTTATTTACTCCACATGGCCTGATCATGTGTAAACACCTTCCCACCTCCCCCCCTTGGCAGCTGGGCAGCTGCCTTGGTGCAGTGAGGAGCGTGGCTGCTTTTTCCCTTGGCATATTCCCCCGGGAGCTGACATCCAGCGAGGCTCTCTGAGTCTCTCTCCGGGGTGTACCTGTGCTGCACGTTCCCTGCCCCGTGGCTGGCGTCCTCTTCCACATGCTCCCCTGCCAGCCAGCTTCCGGCTATTGTTCTCAGCTGCCGGCACAGATGTGAAAGCCCCAGATTTCCCAATGCACATGAGTCAGGACCCAAAATTCAGGAGCTCAGCTTAAAAAATCATGAGCTTTTCCTTTGCAAGTAACACGGGCCAGGTTTGTTTCCTCCAGGTTTCTGCTTTGGGAGCCGCGAAGGGTCACATTTTCAGGCATTTATCTGAAACGACTAGGGCTAGAAACTTGGGCGGGGGAGGGAGGGCTTAAATGTACGCTGGGATTCTCACATTCTCAGGGGACTCCAGGAACAGCCATAAAACCCTCAGAGGTTGGAAGACACACGATAAAACCTCGAGACCTGGCAACCCTGCAAGCGGGCATGAAGTGGGTATGAAAATTCAGCCCTTAGAATCCAACTTCAAACCCTACAGCATGTTCCCCAGCAGACAGCAAACTTGGGCTCCTTACCTCCTTGAGCATGTCTCTTTCGGACACCTATTCTTGCCTCCACTAGGGTGGCGAATGGGTAAGAGCCTGAAAACGACAGCCTTAGGTCCCAGATATTCCTTATCAGCCTTGTGACCCCGGCAGCATGGCCTGCCTTCTGCGAGACAGCTCTGAGGCCAGGCAAGCCCTGCAGGGATCCAGTGCGGATGGGTCGGGAATGGCAGGCAGGGCTCTGGCCACCAGGCACCACAAGATAACAAGGGCAGGAACATCACTGCAGGGCAGTGACATGAGGCCAAATCCTGGCGAGAAGGAAAGCTGGAGGGAACTCAGTGCCTCAAGGCACAGACCTTAACAAACAGCCTATTGGCCTCCTGCTTTGAGGGTCACATCGGCCCTGCCTAGGCTCTGCTCCAACCAGCTCGGAGGCTGCCTGCTTTGTATGGCACTGGTGGTCTCCCTGGGCTGGAAGCTGGTCACAGGACGGGAGGGGAGATCCCGGGCTGCCTGCACGCCAGCCGGCTCTGGGTAAACCAACCCGAGAAGGCAGAAGACTGGTCAGGGAGCTGGCGAGGTGGAAACTGGTAGCCATTCCTCCACTACGGCCATTTTCTGCCCCCTCTCCACTCTGGCAAGGGCTGGGAGATGAACGCCCCTTTCCCTCTGTGAACCTCAGGCCTTAGCCATACGATAAATAACGGGCTGGTTTCTTGTGCCCACAGCATGCTAGGGGCTTTCTAGCCATCAGGGCCAGCCCTAGACTAAACGGCACCCCAGGCTAGGTGCATCTTCAGCACCCCCCACTCCCCACCCATTTGTTAAACTTCTGCTTAGGCTTCTTCGGGGCTTCTTTTATTTTCTGTGGGGGGAACGGACAGTCTTAGAGAGCAAAAGTCTACGTTGTCTTGTCTTAGAAAGTCAGCCCACGTTACGTATTACGCATGGCGAAATAAATAACAGGGTTTCTTTCCTAATGTTGCGTAGACGGGCTCGATTGCTATCTCTGGCGTCTCCTTAAATATGCTCTTTATTAGTCGCTACTTCCACACTTCAAGTCGTGAAACACAAGTACCCTTTCACAATGACACAATAAGCCAAGGCTTGCAGTCTTGCAGCTGGGCTCTAACTTCACTTCACTCACATCTCGCTGTGTGACTGGCGCCGCCCCGCCCCTTGTGTGCCCGTGAGGGCCTGCCTGGCAGCATTCGAGGAGGATCGTGGGAAACATAGGTCTCAGGAAGTCTGGATGTGCCACCAGATTCTGCAAAGGTCCCAAACTTTCGAGGTTAGTGACCAGCGAATCCACAGACGTGCGATACCTGACACATTTTCCTTCAAACGTTCTGTTTTCTGTTTGGCCGCTAGCGAAAAAACCAGCACCTGGTGCCCCCCAAGCCTGGGGCATCGGCCCCAAAATCCAGCCCTGCCAGCCAGGTGGGGAGGATTGGCCCCTCCCCAAGGAGGTTGCGGGCTAAGGATGGACGGACAGACAGACAGAGCTCTGGGAAGGAACCGGCAGAGATTCCGGACACCGGCCAGCCAGGTGTGCGCTAGGCTAGCAGCCAACAGAGGGTTTGAAGGGGAATTTGTACATGGCACAAAGGGCCTGGGGGTGAGGCCCAGAAGGCCATGCGGCACCTCGGAGGCTGCAGAGACTAAGGCAGTGAGCGTGTGGTTGAGGGCACCCAAGCGGGCATCTGTGGGTGCGGATGCCTGCAGAGCGGGGGGCGACATGGAGCTGGGCATGGGATGGGGGGGGCAGGCATATGGCATGCCTTGGAGGAGGTGCCCAGCTGTTAATATCTGGTGCATGGGCAGATGGGAGCCAGAGAGGGGCCATTCTGGGCAGGCTGGGAGGTGGCATCTGCCTGAGAATGGAGCATAGGGCGGCCAGAAGGGAGCCTTGCCCCATTCCCTCCACCTCCCTTCCTGCCCTGGCCTGCCCATTTCCACTGACCCGGCGCGTCCCCAGGGAGCCGGTTCCAGGAGAGGCTGTTCCCTTCCCAGAGGCCTCCCCATGATGGCCCCAGGGCGATCCAGCAGATGACGCTGACCCTGCATGAACACTCACCAAGGGGTGCTTGGCTGCACCCTTCCTCGCTCCTGACTAATGCACAGTGGGGACAGGCTGCCCTTCCAGCCCAGGGGATGGGTGGGAAGGGGGATGAGGGTTTTTACTGCCGATCAGCTGGAGAAAGGCCCCTGGATGCCTGGCTGGAAGCTGGCTCTGGACAAATTCAGACTAGAAATCAGGTGCTCCCTTGGAACAACGCACCTGGGATCATGATTCGCCACCATTTTAAAGGGAGGTAGTGTCCTAGTGGCTAGCACAGTGGCCTGGGGCTCAGAGAATTCGGGTTCTGTTTACAACTCTGGGTTACCTTGGGTGGGGCACTTCCCCATCTGGCACCTCAGTTTCCCTACCTGTACGTGGAATAATGACACTGATCTCCTCTCTAAAGTGCTTTGAGAACCACAGTTGTCCCGTGCTCTGTTAGAGCTCGGTGTCGTTACCATTTGGCACAAGATTGGCGTCTCCGTAGCTCAAAGGACAGGTCCAGGCTCGATGCAAGAATTACACCTCAGGTTAGCTGGCCTGTGCGAGCCGGGTCAGACAGAGGATTGCAGCGGTCCCTTCCAGCCTTGGGATCTCGCCGTCCTGCTGTGTGGCTTAAAAACCAACCAATCCACAGCTTTTTTTAAAGCACCGGAAATTGTCAGTGATTGCTCCCGGCCCCAAGAGGAAATCGTGGCCTCAGCTGGGCTGCTCCGGTGTGGCTGCGGTTTACCAGATTGACTGCAGGCCTGGACAGCAGGGGAGTGGGTTCTGTTCTGGGACAGGAACTTGCCGTGCCCCATGCCTCTGTTTGCACGCTGGCAGCGCAGGGAGCTCTATGGCGGCCAATCAGGGGTGTTCGGAAGCCGCTGGGCTGAGGTTATTTTGGCCACCCCACCTGCTGGAATCTTCCTAGGTTCTCTCTACAGGTGCCTCTCCAGGGTGACCCTAGCCCTTTAAGAGGGAGAAGCTGATCCACACACCCCCAGTTTGGCCAGTTAAAAGGGCTGGGGCAGCACCTGGAGGCCATCAAAGAAAAAGATAGGAGGGTGGAAAGCCAGCAAGGGGAAGTCTGGGCGACGTGGGCCTGGAAGTCAGGCAGGAACAGGGCAGATCTGAGCATAGGGAGGCTAGCTGGCCATGAGCAAGAAACCCCCTGGGAATGACTGCCAGCGTCCCCGGAGGGGGGCGAGACCCGGTGAGGAGGCATCCCAGTGAATCGACGCAAACTGGTTCAGTTGAGGTTGTGTGAGCTGCTGGATGTCAGGGAGACTGGAGGAGTCCTGGGGGATTTCCGCAGAGAAGAGCAGGGCCAGGGCTGTGCCCCGGTTGGCAGGGCTGAGGTGGCTGCCCTGGCACAAGGACAGGACAGCACCGGCAGAGCCCAGGTGTGAGCAGAGGCGTGTGGTGCGTGGGACAGTGAGGGACAAGGCGTCTGGAGTTTTAAGGGCCGCATGGACTGCGTTGAGGAAAGGACGGTGTGTCTGAGGTGTTCATTGTGGACTCTCAGGACTGGGTTGCTGTAATAGCTCAGCCCTGAGCGGGAGAGCAGAGACAGGAAAGCCTGCGGTGAAGTAGTGGGGTCAACAAAGGGGAAACTGAGGCAGGAAGACCTGTCATGCTGCTGTCTGCCTCAGGAGGGTGCTTGAAGTGGGGCAACCCTCTGCCGGTTAGTGTAAGTATCCTCCATGCAAAGGGGAAGGCAAGCAGCCGGGAGCAGGGCATTGGGAATCACATCAGTGCCAAGATCTGCCTCTTGGTCCACCTGCGTGGCCCTGGCAGGGCGGAGAGCGAAGTCCCCTGCTGGACTGGGCCGGAGGAGGGGTCGGAGCTGGTCAGGCGGTGAGGTCAGCCAGGCTGTGGGGGGTGGGGAAGGGAAACCATGTGTTAGCAATTTCGCCTTTAGCAAGCGCTGGCTGGCACATAGCAAAGGTAACCCCCAAGGGGGGATTTCCAGAGAGGAAATGCCATTGCAGGGGCGCATGGCTGTAGGACGTGGGGGGGGAGCGGCACATTCCTGAGATGTCTGCACAAGCGCTTCTGCCATCACACACTCACAGCGCTCTGCCACACGCAGCGTTCCCACGTGGCTGTCACACACAGCTCTCGCACGTGCGCAGAGCTCCCAGATCTCCCACAGGGATCTCCCACACACATGAAGATCTCCGCCTCCCCATTCCCTGCACATAGCTCTCCCACAGTCAGTGTTAACCCCCCAACTCTCACACTCCAGATTCCCCCACCCGGGGTTCTCTGTCACACACACACACAATGTCATCCGTGGACCTTACACATCACAGAGCTTACCGCACACACCCCACTCTCATGCACTCCCCCAGCACCCCTCGTGTGCACACCTGGCTCTCACATGTACACTTCCCACACAGAGGTCTCCCACCGGCACCCCGTGCTCTTGACACCCGCACAGCGCACAGCCACACCCAGCTCTCTCACGCAGGTGGTTCGCATCCTGGTTCATGCACTAGCTCTTGCACAAATGGTTCTTGGCTATGGCGTGAACCTGGAGACAATGCACACCAGTCCAGGGCCCTAGGTGTGCACTCATATTCTCTCTCCTCCCCCACCCCTGCCCCAGGGGTAGCACTGGCAAGAGCTGCCCACCCAGGTGCTCTGTTGAGCATGTGTGCTTTTTCTTCACTCTGAATTCTCCCAGCTTCAGCTCCCAACCATTGGCTTCTCTTCTGCCTGTGGCGGCTAGCTGGCAGGGCCCTGCAATGCATTTGAATCCTTCTCCCCCAGCGGGTACTCGCATCCTCTGATCTTAACCCTGCAGTCAGGGGCTGTTAGGTAAAGTAGCCAGCCTCCACCACTTGCAGTGCCAAACCCCATGGTGGGGTTGCCTAGCTTTGCCTAGTGCCTTGTCCCGGAGTCTGAGCGTGTGTGTGGGCCTGTAGCTTTTCTTTATCTGTGCCACTGGGGGAACGACCCAGTGCCAAGCTGGACGCAGATTCCACCTGCTTTCGGCAGGCCAGGTGGGTAGTGGGTTCAGGCAAGCCCTGGCTAGAGAGAAGGTCTGGGCCAAGCCGTCCTGTGCGTGCAGAGAGGTGTGCGGCCCACCCGTGTACGGAGATTGCCGCAGCCATTAGGAGCAACTGCTATGCCATGGTGGGAGCTGGAGGATTTCGGTCCTGCTTTGGTGCTGTGGAACTGGCCGACGGAGTCAGGCGTTGAGGAGGGGAATGTGTCCGTCGCTTTGATCCCTCTGCTTCCTCTCCCCTTGGCGACCTGCAGCTCAGCTCTGTGCCCAACTCCCCTGGGCAGGTTAGGGAGCTCCAGGAGGAGGTATTCAGTCAGCCCAACGCTGATGCTTAAACTGGGGCAGTTTTAGCATGATTGGCGGAGACAGTGCAGGACCTCGGAACTGGGAGAACTCCGCTCGGCTAATTCTCCCGGCGTCCCCTCAGCTCAGGCGTTGACTCCGTTTTTAGAGGGTCGGGGTTTGCTGCTGGGGCGGAAGTGATAACACCCAGCGTCTTATGCACACACCCGACCTCCCCGGGGCAGAAGGGCTTTGCGAGGCACACAGGCCACGTGTGCTTTCTGGGGAAGTCGAACTCCTTTCCGCGGACTGGGGCTGAGGTCACCCATGCCGACAGGGTGGGTAGGTCAGGGCACATGAGCCTTGTGCTGTCTTCCTGCCTCTGCCACTGGTTTCCTGCCTGCCCTCAAGCAAGTCACTCCGCGTCCACGTGCCTCGGTTCTCGTCTGTGAAATAGGTCTACTAATGTGGCTGCCTACCTGGTTCTTCAGGACCTGCTGCTGGATGTGCTGTGCAATTAAAATACAGTTGGCAGCAACACTGTGGTGCTCACCCCGTTTTTCTCTAGCATGGGGATTTTCTGTGCAGGTGGGAATTAAACAGCTACAGTCCCCGTGGCCCCGCAGAGCCACACTGACGGGCTGCACTTCCTGCAGGACCCAGACTCCGTATGATCACGTAATGAGTGTGGCAGCTGGCGGAGAGCCAGACCAGCGAAAGAGAAGACAAATTTTGCCCTCCAAGCTCAGCAAACCTAAACCTGTGCTGGCACCTGAGAAGTGCAAAGTGAAAGTAACTAGAAACAGAGAGTAAAACTGACCAGCAGGGCGTGACTGCCCCAGCAGAGAGCGGCCCAGCCAGGAAATGAACCACAGAAGCAGGGATGAGGGATGAGCCAGCCGTGTTCTATAAAACTCCATCATCTTCCCTAATTGCAGGCGATCCAGGGCCACAGAGAAACCGCTCAGGATAAGGCCGGACAAGGCTATTGCTGACCTGCACTTCGCAGCCCTGCCGGTCTCCGTTCTGAAACAGAAAATGGAACTTTCTTCCACGTGGGTACCTTGTAAACACCACTGCCCAGACCCAGCCAGTGCTGATGTACCCACCCAGCCTTCTACAGCTCATATTTGCTCCTCAGCCTCTGCCCTGCATGGCTGGAACCCACATGGCTACATGCGGAAGCTGTGAGGCTAGGTCGCCTGGGGTTAAAACTCAGGATTTGCACTCGGGAGCTGTGTTTAGTACGGTGCTCCCCATATGACCTTGGACAAGTCCTACAGGACCTGAGCTGAAGTGCAAGGTGGATAATAATACCACCTTTGCCTGTCCTGTTAGCTATTTGGGGCAGGGACTTATCTTGGCCAGGTCGACACCACAGATTTCGGCTGGGATCTGTCGGTCAAGGCTGTAATAAGGCATAGTCCTTGACTGACAGCTGCACTGGCAAAAACCTGTAGAGCAGAAACAGCTCTGCTGGCTGCACTTCTACCAGCAGAGGGGCTGGTGGGACTACCCCAGTACACAATGCAGCTTTGCCAGTACAGCTGCGTCCACACTCGGAGCGTTTTGCTGGTATTGCTAGCCCAGTAAAGAGCTCCTAGTGCAGACATGGCCTCTGTGTCCACACAACACCAAGCACAGTAAGGACTTGGTTTTGTGGCAGCCTCCGAGTGCAGTAATAATGAGGCGCAGGGCTAGGAGAAAACAGCTCGATGCAACCCTGGTCTCTCGGGTCAGACACGCATCTTTTGAGCCCCTGGTCAAGTAATCTTAAAAAAATGTTCCTTGCCTGTGAGATAAGGCCGGTTCTTTATAAACCCTGTGATTCCTATCTCGGCAGCATCACCTTTTGACACCCTTTGCTGGCTGTTTCTTAACAGCGTGTGGCATTGTTGGGACACGTCTTGGCTCCAGAGATAAGATCCCTTTCATGCAGGCAGCCCTGCGCGTCCTCCCAGCTGAGTACCCCTTTCCCACCTGGCCCGCGCAGGATCTTTTTATTGAAGCTGGGCTTTGGGAGGTTTTGCTGGGAGCCAGCCCTCTCCTCAGTCGCTGTGTGTTGGGGCTGAAGTTGGCGCTGGGATTTCATTCCTGCTCTCCCTTTGCTTTGCGGCTGTGTGGTGGCATCTCATGCTGACCAAGTCCCTCGGGCTGTACTGTATAGATAGCAGAGGCTCTGTGCTGGGGGAGGCTAGTTCAGAGTCACAGACCCCACGCTGCCTTTCCAGTCCCCTGGCATTTCCTGCTTCTCCGCTCGCTGCAGCGTAACCCTGCCACTGGAGACCCGCCTGATGTCAATGATAGGAGACTGGCGGTTCCCAAGGACTTCATGCTGTAGGTCCAGGGCTGCTGGGAACATCCTAGCAGAGACCTGGGGCACAGCTCCTCCTTCTCTGAGAGCTCAAGCCTCTGCCATTTCATTGAGCAGTTAGAGAATCGCCAGTAACTGCCAGCAGTAGAGGACCTATGACACACAGCACAATAGGACATCTACAGACCGGGTGGGTGTTTACAGAAGCAAGGAAAGAATCCCGAGCAAACTGCTCTGTCAGGGTGCTAGCATGGGGGCAGGCGGCCATAGAGGATGAGTGCAAGAGGAAGAGAGAGAGAAATGATCAGCCCCTCCCCAGGTGCTCAGTGGAGGAAATGTCTGGGGGACCCTCTCTGGGAGCTGCAGACCTTGGTCGGACTCCCAAGATCTCCCCCTTTATATGCTCCAGCTCTGCAGCAATCAAGAGCCTTCTGTGCCTGCTGGGGGTAGGGGGTGGCTGCCAGGGGGTGGTTTGGAATGCAGACAAGCAGAGCCTGGCCCTGGAGTGATGGTAGGAAACAAGCTTCTGCCAGGCATGGGGGCAGGGGCACAAGCTGAACTACTGGGCAGCGTGAGAGCGCACTGCTGCGTCCTTCTCACTGGGCAGAGCCCTCACCAGGGGCGGCGGGAACTTCCCCTGAGCAAGATGCACATCGCCGGGGGCTGCCCTAGGGCCTGGCCAAGAAAAGCCCCTTCGAGGCACACCCAGGGAGACTGCATGAAGATCAGCACTAGCGTGTCCCGGCGGGGCCAGGGCTGAGCATGGGGAACCCAGCCCATGGCCCCAGGGTTTATCGATCTCCTCCGCTGAGATTGTCTCTGCTCACAATGGATACAATCCGTCGTCTTCAATCTAAGGTGGAAGTGCTCTTATAGCAGCAGTGTTAGCATGAGTGATATCAGCCATTCTCACAGGCAGGCTGTGTTAACGAGCTCCCTGCTCTGGAGGCAGGATTTCTCTATATACAACTCGCCAGCGAGGCATAGGTCGAAACAGAGATTTGCACAGATTTGCCCAAGGTCCCCCCCCCGCAGAGTTGTGAAGAGAAAGGAACCAGGAGCCCTGCTGCCCAGGCGACCTTCTCTCATCACTAGACAATGCCACCGTGTTCACTCCCATTCCAAGGCGCCGGATTCGCTAGTGCGATCCTTTACAGCCGTGCAAAGTGACTGTAGAACTACCATGGGCACAGGGGCATTTCAAGCCCAGGTTGTTGGCTGCGAATGAGTGCACAGGGAATGGAGAACATGGTTAGGAAGTGGTTTTATTTGAGAAAAACCCTCCGCCCCTCCCACCAACTCTCTGGGCTGAACACATCCTCCAGTTCGCAGACGAATAAACTCTCATTTCATCCAGAGATCTTGCTGCAAGGCAGGAGGGTACAGCAGAATCTTTATCTCCATTTTACAGCTGGGGAAACTGAGGCACCAAGCCGGCACGTGAGATGCCCAAGGTCACACAGTGAGTGGGTCACAGACCCATCCTGGCCTTCTTAATGGCCACAAAGCCCCGTGTCAGCTGGTGCAATGTGCAGCTGCTAAGATAATGGTCCTTGCCTTTCATACTTTCAACCCCTTTTGCATCTCCACGCTGGCTCCTTCTCTTCTGCTGCGCCAAGCTCCAGCTTCCTATCTTTGTCTTACCAGCCCTTCATAGCTGTGTCCTCATTTCTTTCCGCATCATCCCCGTCGCTCTGCAAGTGATGCTTGCTCATCTGCTCCTTTGCACCCTTTTCTCTCTGCCACTGGACACACCCTTCTGCATTGCCCATGTAGCCACCACCCTCTGTGCAATTCAGATCCATCTGCAAGGCCCATTGCCACTGGGAGGCCCACAAGGAACTAGCCCTCGAAGACTGGGGAGGTGGAGGAGTGCTAGAGGACCATGTATACATTACTATACATTACTATACACTACTATACATTAAAAAACAATGGCACTTCCAAGTATTGAGCAGTCCCGCCCAGTATGATGTCTCACAGCTGGCCAAAACATTCCCATCAGAACATTTCCTCCCCTCCCTTTCTCCCCCGAAAATGTTAGTGAAACATAATCTGGTTTCATCAAGAAACCTAGATTTTTGTATTAAAAAAAAGAAGCGGAAGCAAAAAATTCTTCTTCCAGTGTTCAGTTGCCAAGCCCCCCAAAAGTCAGCTGGGGGGTTGACAAAAACCTGAAGAATTTTGCTACAAATGAAAATAGTTTGATTTACATCACAAATTTTCATGCAGGAAAAAAAAATTCCCAAAGAGCTGTATTCTGTGTCTGACAGTAGCACCTAGAATCAGGCCCCAGGTGCACCAGATGCTGTAGGCACACACAGTTGGCCAATCCCTGCCCCAAAGAGATCAATCAAAACAGACCAGCCGGACAAAGAGCAGAAGGGAAAATATGTCTCCCCAGGTCACGCAGCAGGAAGAGAACCAGATCTCCTGAGTGCCCATCTGGAGCACTAGTCTGTCTGCCTTGAGACTTTCCTTGTATGTTAGAGCCCTTCCCTGCTCTTTCAAGCTCGTCAGGGCAGGGACTCTGCATTCCTGTACATTTGTACCACACCTAGCACACTCTGGACATTACTATAATACAATTAACGAGAACCAGGCACACAGCCCACTTATCCCGTCTCCTAGTTCCTCTCTCCTCTGGACCATGCTTACATCTTACAGTACAGGCTAAAGGACCTAACTAAGGTCGATCCCATCGTGCTGGCACGAAATACGTGTCTAGGAAGAGATGGGCCCTGCCCCAAGGAGACAGAGTAGACAGAGGCTGGGAAAAAGAATGGATTGTCCCCATTTTATTGAAGTCAAGGAGATTCCTCCCATGTTCTGAGTGAGGCAGACGTGTCAGGTTTTGCTGAACTACAGCCTTGCTCAGCTCCCATTTTGGCACCACAGTAAGTGGCCAGTTTTTCCTATGGGGCAGCAAATCTGTCCCTAGATGTCCCAGTAGAAACTGCTGGCTGATGAGCACTCGGTTCTTACTTAAGAGCTAAGCTCTGGGAAATCCAGCCCCAGCTGGGAGTGCCACGCATGGGAAAAGCTGGCCTTAAGGACGAGCGTACACTAGGAAGTGATACTGCTTCAATTAAAGCCGCAAACTCCAACTAACGTGGATACAACTGGACTGGCATAAGGTGAGTTATGGCTGTCTGAACCACGCTGGTGTAATGCACCCTTTTACTGGTAAAACTGGGTCATCATTCCGGTCACAGCTGACACCCAGCATTGACACAGTGATAGCAATACAACTTGAAGAGCTGGCTCGCCCAGTCACACAGGCAGTCTGCGTCAAAGCCAAGTGTTAAATCCACATCTCCTGGATCCCAGTTTAGTGCTTTGACCATCAGGCCAGCTGTGCTCTGCTTACAGAGTCTCTGCAGAGCCCTGTTTCTCATCCCTGAAAAACAGGCAGTTTCAGAAGCTCTCTGCAGCAAGGGCAGCTTGAAGTGCCTCCAGAGGTGGTGCTGCGGCCCCAGTGAAGTAGTTTCTATTCTATGCAGGGTTTTCGGTTTGGTTCGGTTGCTCTCGGTGCCCCCTAGAATGAGAACGTTGTTCCACCACCCCTGGGTGCCTTGCCAAGAATTTCACAGCGAGCTGCAACAAGTGTCACCCATGTGACCAGCCCACGGAGCTACACACACAGACTGACCAGCGCACTCCGTCACTGTCACACACATTTCTCTCTCGCACCCCCCACCCCATCACACACACACACGCATCACATACACCACAGCTCCCCGTCACTGTCTCTCACTCTCACATAGCCCATCCCCCACCCTGTCACACACACATGCACACAGCTGGTCACACCACACACACCCATGCCCTGTCACTCCCACTCTAACACACAGCACAGGCCATTACACACACGCGCG
>ML675726.1:712193-750019 GCA_007922155.1 Mesoclemmys tuberculata | reverse complement strand
AGGGCAGCACTCCACGGAGGGCGACGCCACCATGTTGGGCCTGGGCTGGCCGCCTCCGGAGCAAAGCGGGGCCCTCCGCCAGCGGTGCCCGCTCGGCGCTGCCCCGGGTCAGCGGCGTCCCGCGGGCGTGCAGCACCCCGGCTCCGCCGCTGGCGCGCAGAGCCGCCCCGCTGCCCGGAGCCGGCCGTCGCGGGGCGCGAGGCTCTAAGCAGAGGGGCCTTGCTGGGGCGCTCCGGGTCAGCTCTCAGACGGGCCGTTTTCTCGCCCTTGAGGCCTTCCCCACCGTCAGCGCCCCGGAGTGCACCGCCCCCCGCAATCAGCCAGGAGGGGTGCCCTTGGCACTCCCAGCCCCCTCTGCTGCTGGCCCCTGGAGCAAGTGACCCAGGCCACTAGGTGACTCCCCCCAGCTTTTGCTGCTCTCCTTCCTTGTAGCTCTGCGCAGTAAATAGGGTCAAGACCCAAATCGCTGAGGGGTTGTCGGCTCAAGGCCACCCCTGTGGCTCTCACTGGTGTTTAGCTGATGGCCCCACAGGCTGGCTCAGTCGGGACTGGTTTTATCCAGTGCCCAGCGGGGTGGGGAGGGGAAGAAAAAGAACAACAATGTGGGGTGAGCAGGCTGGGGGCTCGGGGCTGAGCGGGCTGGTACCTGGAACCGAGTCTGGAAGCATTTCATTGTCCAAAACCGAACAGCTGGGCAGATCGGCAGCCTGGGCTCTGTGCCAGGCCGCCGGGCCAGTGGCCCTGAGGCCCGTCAAGGAGCGTGCTGGGTTTCACCCTCCCGAGATGAGGTTTGCCATTCAGGAAGAGGGAGGGAGCCGTTCCCAGGAGGAGGCCGTGGTGCCGTCAGAAGGCCGGCTGGGGGTGAAGAGCTGCCATGGCTGGTGGTTAGTGTGACAGCGTAAGTGCCCTCCCAGTGCACGTCAGCCGGCTGGCTGGCCCCAGAGCGCGTCGTTAATGATTCACCCGGCGATAATCAGCAATCTCCAGGCCTGGCTAATCTGGCTGTATGAGTACAGTACAGGGCTGGGGGAGGGAAGCGACTCCTTTCATGTGAGATTACAGCATAGGGGCGGTGCTGGCCAGAGCGAAGACCCCTGGCGCAAAAGCAGGCTGCACACAACCTACTGCCCCGTGGCACCGGCACAACGCACGAGATAACCGGCGAGAGGGGACATGCACCTGCCTCTCGCCTGCCTTCCACTGCGGCTACCCTGGCATTCAGGCAGCACGCCCCTTGGGGCGGCGCACGGGTCTCCAGCCAGTGTTGGGCCATTTGGGCTGCCTGTGCGAATCCAGGCGGTGCTGGATGTGGGCTGGTGCGGGATGTGCCCCCATGGGC
Organism: Mesoclemmys tuberculata; assembly: GCA_007922155.1. Lineage (NCBI taxonomy): Eukaryota > Metazoa > Chordata > Testudines > Chelidae > Mesoclemmys > Mesoclemmys tuberculata. The sequence continues at coordinate 748,680 of ML675726.1, read as the reverse complement.
AGCGGTCAGCATGCTCCCGTGCCAGTCGGCGCTCGTCGCGCACTAGGGCTGTGCAGTGGGAGTGTGGGGCTAATACCGCGACTGGTCCCTTTGCTCTGTCGTGCTTGGTTTGACCCCTTCGCACTCACATTGGCCCAAGGTTTGCTTGCGCAAGAAGGATCAAAGGAGCATCACCCAGTGAGTGGAAAGGTGGTGTGGGCTGGTGGAGGGGACAGGCACCTGGCGGGTTCTGTCTGTCAGTGGGGTATGTACAGCGCCCAGCACAGTGAAACTCCGAGCCTGATCATGGCTGTACTGCACCCAGATAGTGAAGCGGGAATTTGTGATGTGTTGAGATAGTGGTGGCGGCCCCCCAAATGGAATCCATCCCTCTGTCTGAGCAGGGACCATCGACGCCTGCGTGAGGGCATGTGTTGGCTGCTAAGAACATAAGCCCAGCCAGTCTTGGGCCCACCTAGCCCGGCGTCCTGTCTCCTGACAGTGGCTGGGACCAGGTGCTTCCGTGGAGGGAACAGAACAGAACAGAGCGATTGTCGAGTGGTCCGGCCTCTGTCACCCAGTCCCAGCTTCTGGCAGTCGGGAGTGTAGGGACACCCGGGGCCTGGGCTGGGTCCCTGACTATCTTGGCTTCTAGCCCACACTGGACCCATCCTCCATGCTGTATTAAACTCATCCAGCTGCTGTGAGGAGAAGTGGGGCTGTAAAAGCAGGTGGCACACGGGGTAGTTCCAGGAACAGGGCGTGGTGAGCACATGGTGCCGTTTATCGGTCGCTTTACCTTTTGCTTTGCTGGGAAAGTGCTGCTTCCAGGAACCTGACTTTCCCGGCAGCCCCAAGCAAGGGCGAGGGGGTGCTGGGCGTGGGTCTGAACTGCAGCGCCGGCTGGGGAGGGACCTGCCGTTTGCATGCCCCCAGGGTGCAGCTGCTGCACCAGAGCCTAAAATTGCTGGCGCGGGGCCACGAGCAGGTCCTGACTGGAGGCTGAGCAGTACCCGCAAGGCACTTTGGTTACCCTGTGCAGCTCCCAGCGGGGCTTGCTTCCAAACGCGGGGCAGGGCACCCTTCCCTCGGCTGCTCAGAGAAGGCAGCCCATGTGGGGAGTCTGCACTGGATGACTGGGGAGAGAGAACTTGGTGGGGAAAGATGGCGTTGTGGCTGTGGGCCCCAGACCCGAGCTTGGGAGATCCAGGTTCAAATCTTTGCTCTGCCACAGTCTGCCTAGATGACCCTGGTCAAGTCACTTAGCTGTGACTCTAAGTGGGGGGGGTGAGGGAAGAGCCCTCTAGTGGGGAAACAGCCATTCCTAGACGAGGGTCTCTGCCCAGGGCAGCGCTGTCTGAAGGTAGCCCAGAGCACCAGGTGATTGATGTGGCCGTGCGTGTGCGCCCACTCGTGCCAGGCCGCGTGCCAGCCACAAGTAATCAGAGGGGCTGACGAAAGTGTTGGCTCTCCCTGTCGCTGTGCGTGAGAATCTGCTGCTGGGGCAGGAGGCAAAGGATGTCTGGGCAAGGTACCCCACCTGGCCAAACTGCAGCTGCGAGGAGCAAGAATCCAGAGGGTTCTGGAGCAGGCCTTTCCCTCCTGGTGAAGGACACCGCCGTGCCTGGCTCACCTCCCTTGCCCCCTGTGTGCCCATGGTGGACACTGGGACCTGGCTGCCCAGCCGGCTGGTGTGTTGTGGGGCTGCCCCAAGTCGTTCTAGCCTGCAGCAACGGGGCAGGGCAGAGCTCATCTGCGGGAACGGCTCCTTCCGCCCCAGCCGGTGTGCAGAGCACCACAGTCGTGTCTGGGCAGGCCAGGCCGCTGCAGGGGGTGGGGGATGGCGCTCCCATCCGGCTACCTCCCCGCCATGGCACTCATGGCAGCTGGGCACACCTGGCGCTAGGTGAGCTCTGCCTGCGGTTGCCCCAGCCGTGGAAGGGCTCCATGCCGGGGGGGGAGGAGGGGAGCCTGTGCTTGGAGCTATGGGTGGCAGGTGTTTGGCTGTGGGGGGGGCCAGGGGCAAGTGCATTCAGGAGGCGGGGTTGATGGATGCCGTTGGGGAAACGACAATAAATCTATGGCAGCAGCTGCTGTACTGGGTTTCCTGCCGCCAGTCAGATGCAGAACGCGGGGGGGAGGGGAGGGATGAGTAGTGAATGCAGTGTTGTGTCTACATGGGGAGCCAGGCCCAGGCGGCTCTGGAACAAGCTGTTGGACGGCATCTGCACTTTGGCCTCAACTATGCTGCGCCGAGGACAGGGGGCCCTGGATGGGGCTGGCATGGTTCCCCTGCTGCCGCTGGAAAGCACGTGGCTCGACTGCTGGAAGTGGCTGCTGTGATTAGCATTGGGGAAGCGGGAGGATCCCAGGTCCTTCTGTCCAGGGCGGTCTCTGGTAGCCAAAGCGAGGCCCTGAGCCGCATGGCCAGCTCGCGGCTGCTTGCGGATCTGGCTGTGTGAGACACAGTCGTGTTGCGATGTTGTGTCATGATTGCATGTCGCCAGGCAGGTGTGGGACAGCGTGGGGAGAGGGACCGTTCTCAGTGGCCCTGGGGAGTCACTCGGGGCTTGGAGAACCCATGATCAGCCCCAGTGCGTCCTTACAGCCGTTGTACCTGGCAAATCAGCGCTGCTGTCTCATAGCTGGGCTGGGGGATGGCTGTGGGGCCGGGGCCGGAGGCATGCTGGCTATGTACGGGTGCCTCCCTGTTCCATTTCTTATCACTGTGGGCCTGGCCTGGCCATGAGCAAGTTGGGCTTCCCCAGAGCTGTTCAACATGTCCTAGATAGCCCCCCTATTCCAGGGGAGCTGAGTCAGGGGAGCCGCTTACGTTAGTGTAGACAGGACCTGACCAAGGCCCCAGCACTAGGCCAGCCCGGGCACTGGGCTGTGGTTAGATGCCATCAACAGGGTTTGGTTGGCCACCACGGGCCAGCCAGCCATGTGGAGCCAGGGCGGAGAGCTCCCGGGGTGTGCAAGTGCTGGCTCCTCCCAGCGGCAGAGGGGGTGAGAAGTGAGGATTGCTGGCCTCCAGTTCTAGCTCTGCCACTGACTCGTCTGTGACCTTGGGCAAATCTCCATGTTTGTGTGCATGTGAGCAGGGTCTTCCCGACGCTGGCTTCTCGCGTGGCTCTGTCCTAGAGAGGGGCGTGGGTTGGCACCCACTGAGTGTTGCTGAGCTGGTGCTGGGATCGCTGGGAATCGGGGTGGGTCCCAGAACGGGGCGTCTGGGGAACAGAAAACGGCTCCTTAGCTTCTCCTCTGATTCCTGGGGAAAATAACCCTCCCTAGCTCTTGCCCCGCATTAAGCTCCAAGCACTTTGCTAAGGGGGTCGGTGTCACCATCTCCATTTTACAGGTAGGGAAACTGAGGCACCGAGCAGGACATGACCTGCAGAGTTGGTCCAGTCCAGTGCTCTGTCCACTAGGCCACGCTACCTTCCTCTTCTTGGGTTTCTCCACCCTGCTGTTAATGTCTCTGGAAAGCTGGCCTGGATTCCCAGGAGCGGCTACCACTGGAGTCTCCCATAGAGTGTGACTTTGACCTGGCCGTATCTGGGGTGATGCCAGTCAGGTTTGGGTTGGCAGCAGATGGAGAGTCTTCCAAACGGTGGCTCTCCAGAGCAGCTTAGCAACAACCCCCTGGAACGCAGCCTCGCCGTGGGCCCAGCTTGATGCAGTGATCTGGCAAAGCTGAGGGCTTGTCCTAGACCTGAGCTCCAGCCCCAGCGGGGTGGGTAGCTCAAAGAGCGGGCATTCAGCACGCCAGGTCTGTGCCGTGCCAGGGCACTAATGCACCTTCGAGCGATAAGGCAGGGCAGGGTTGCTTTATTGGCTGGTCCAGTGGCTCTTGCATGTGTGAGTCCCCCAGGTGCAAATTCTCACTCGCCACGTGTGATCGGCTCTGGGCTGGTCTGGGGGTGGAGGGACACAACACTCCCTTTGAGAAGGAGCCCCAGCTCTGGGGCTGGTTGACTCATGGGATTGATGATGAATTACAGAGCTCCTCTGCACCAGGTCAGGGCTCGAATCCAGCTGGCACTTGCAGGGTGGCCGGGCTGGGTGACATGAGTACGGGGGGTCTCAGACCGGATCCTAGTGGGCAGTGGCCCATGTCAGAGAAACCGCCACCGCCATGGTTGGCACTAAACTGGCCCCTTGTGGCAGCCAAAGCAGAGCCGAAGGGCCCAAGTGGAATGTAGCATGGGTGTTTCCACCTCCGCCGGGCCATGGGTGGTGCCCACGCTGTGCCTAGTGTGACCGGACTTCAGACCCTTTACCCCCCCTGTAAGCGTCTCTCTCAATGTCCATTCCTCCCTATTGCTAATTCTCTGGCTTCCCTGCGAAGCCCTGAGCGTAGTGCAGCCACCAGGGAAGAGACTGAATGGCCGAGTACTTGTCCTCGGCTTTCCGCAGGGCCTACGCGGACTGGGGCAGGCCATTGGGCATTCAGCGTGTGCCGGGCAGATGCCCACGGGCGCGGACGTGTCCAGGGTTGTGCTGCATGTCGCTGGGGGCACAGCCATCGTGCTGTTGCTTACAAGGGGGTTTCCTGCGTGCTGGTTGTATGCTGGCGGCTGGGGGCCTGCCCGGCCGCCAGCAAGAGGAAAGGGAAGATCAGCAGCGATCCGGTGGCTAATGTTCCCTTTCCACCAATCGGGAGCGGAGGGCGGGCGAGGAGCCGGGCGGCACATGGCAGTGGGCGTGGGGAGCGGATTTGCCAGGCACACGATGGGCAGCCTTGGCCAGCTCCCAGCCGCAGGGTTCTCTACAAACAGCTGCTCTGTTCTTCTGTGTGAAATGTGCTGTGCGGGGTTTTGACTCTGTTTCTGGCGAGGTGCCCGTCAGCTCCCCCCAGCCAGGCCTACCCGCCTGAGGGCAGGCACTAGCTGCCTAGGTGCCAGCTGGTTTTCTCTCAGATCCGCACGCACGGTGTGACCCTGCCTGCTGGGCACCAAGCCCCTCCACAAAGCAGTTCAGGAGACGGGACCTGCAGCCCTCACTGCGCTGAGTCTGGGAGCGGGTCCCCTTCATCACCGATGGTCGGGCGGTGTCAGGGCTGGATGTGGCAGCGAGCTGTTGTGCCGTGTAATCAGCTGCCCGCGCGAGCTGCTCAGAGCCCATCCAGCCCTCCCGCCTTTGCTGGGTCTGCCGGCGGGCTGGGGCCACAGAGAAGCCGTGGGGTGAGTGCTAACGGCACAAACGTTGATCCCGGGACGGAGGCGCCTTGGGGAGACTAAAGCCAGCCGCGGGTGGGAGAGCCACCGGGAGCTTCGCGCTGCAGGGGTTCTGGCCGGGACACGTGATCAGTGTGGGCAGAGCTCTGGCCCAACCCGGCATTGGTGGCGCCCGGCTGCTGTTAGGGGAGCGCTGGTGGTGTCGTCCTTTGCGGGGCTGCGGCCAGCAATGCTTGTCTCCTGGGCACGGTCTTGGTGCTTATCCCCGGCACAAACAGCCATTGTTGCATGGGGCCATGTGCTGCGGGGGGAGGCTTGGGCCTTGGGCCTGGAAAATACCCTCCATTCATCCCGGGTTGGATTTTTTCCTTTCTAAGGGACCTGTGAAAAGGTCTGGTACATGGGGCCTGCCGCACAGCCTGTGGAGAAGCGCACGGGCACACGAGCTGCAGGGAAGTCAGGATGAGCAATGGTGGGGGTGGGGTGGTGACTGGCACACTCCCAAAATGCTTGGGGATGGCCAAGGGAGGGGGTGGGGGTGCTGCGTTCCACCGTGTCCAGACAAGCTTCGGCCCAGGCAGATTGTCTTTCCTTTGTGTTGAGAGGTGGTTAATGCGTGAGCCACTTTCCCTGCCACTTCCGACTTCTCCTGAACACGCCGGAGGATCCCAATGCCTGGCTTTGTGGCCTCGGGTCCTCCCTGGCTGCTGGGAACCAGGCAAACTGTCACAGGCCGCTAGCACAGGGATTGAAAAGTATTTTGCATGCCATCCTCCAGCATCAAAGCCAGCCCCACACTGAGGCACGTCTGCTTCATGTGCCTTTTTTTTCTTTTGCAACGACTGCAGCACGTCGGGTCCCCGGTTCTTGAAAATCTGGAGCCTAAATAGGATCTGAACTCTGGCAAAACTTTGCCTTGATTGTAAGTGCTGTTGGCTTGAAAATCGGGCTCATGCACGGGTGAGGGACAGACAGGGCCGAGGTTCTCTTCTGACAGATTCCTTCTCGCTGCTGCCGCTTTCGAGAGCGGTCTGAGTCCAGCAGTTTTCTGGAGACACTGTACTATCGTCACTCGCCATTGTACCACCAGTCTTTGGGGGGAGGTTCTCAAAGCCCCAGCTCCTGGAAGCATGTGATTATGAGACTCGGCTTCTGTTAAGTCAGACAAGGAACTGGCCAGGCTTTGCGATTGCAGAGAGATATTTGAAAACATGGCTCCAAAACAAGACAAAGGAACCCGGCTTTTGTTCTTGTCTAAAATCGAATGATTTGTACATGTGGTTTTGGGGCAGGTTCCTGAATTTGGTGGATGCTATGGTGGCCCCAGGGACTAAGAGCATTTCCATATGGGAACAAATGGCGCTTTCTGGGCCGGATGGGCTCTCAAGAGCCGGGATGCCAGACAGCACTGAAAAGGGCAGGGCAGGCTCCCTTTCAGTCATCTGCCCTACCTCCTCCGGCCACCACGCTGCCCACCATCCCCATGAGAACAGCTTTCCAGCTGCTGCTCCTGTCCGGGGGCCTTTATTGCTGACCGGGCAGCATCTCATGTTTTATATAGCACATCTGCTCACGAGGTTCCCGAGGCGCTTTGCCAGCGTGAATTAAGCCCGAATGCCCATGCAATCCGCCCCGGGTTTATAGATGGGGAAACTGAGGCACAGAGCGAGGCAGTGTCCTGGCCAAGGTCACCCAGCACTGGCAGCAGAGCCTGGGAGTTCCCTGATCTAACCATGGGACACTGGCGTCTAGTGCTCTGTGCCGCTGGCTTGTGCCGCCACAGTCAGCCTTAAAGTGTTACTGGGGAAAGCTTTACTCCGAAGCCCCACGCAAAGGGCATGGGACAGGCACCGAGCAGCCAAGGGCCAGCTAGGACCAATCTTCCAAGGCCCTGGTTCTACTCTGAATCACACGGGCACAATGCCCGTGAGAGTCAGTGAGGCTGGCACCAGAATTGGGCCCTTTCAGCAGGCTAGGCCCGCCCATGACTCAGTTTCCCCACCTGTACATGGGGAGGATGATCCTGACCCGGCTGTCTCTTGCGCTGTGAGATCCCTGGGCATAAGGCCATGGGGTGCTCGGGTTGTTCCCGTTGCCATCGCTTGCTGGGCATGGCTGCTGTGGTTGATTGGGATGGGTGGGAAGATGAGCAGAGCAAAGGGATAGCAAGTGTTAGCGGCGGAGTGGCCAGCACAACTGATGGGGCTTTGCCTCCTGTTTGGGGGCCCCTGGCTGGGGGGTGGGTCGAGAGGACAGCATTGCTAGCGCTCCCCACCCCTGCATTCGCCCCTCCTGCCTGTGCCCCATTCCCAGGGCAGGCGGCTGCTTTCTGCCTCCGGCCGGGGGCACTCCTGGACATTGCTTCCTGACTCCGCAGGTCAGCCCCCTCACAAAGCCGCCGTCTGGCCCCCTCTCCGGCGTCTTGTGGCAGTGTACAGTCTGGTGGGCTGGCGGGGGGTTGTCACCTGTGACCACCCTCCGGGGCATGTGCGATCCTGCCTGGCGGCTGGCTGTCAAACAAACTATACAGCTGGGAGCTGGCTTCCCTTCCCCCTGCATGGCTGGGGTGGCCAGGGGGATCCCCTTGTGTGGGAGCCTGTGATGCCCCCTGCCTGGTTTGCCCTGGAATTCAGGCCCCTTGTCAGCACAAAGCGCCCTGGGGACCTGCCCCGTGCAGGGGAGCTGGCGGTGCCCTCGCACCGGGAAGGGCAGTGATGGGACGGGGAAGTGGGCACGATGCCTCAGCCGTCCCCAGGACCCCTGGCAGCGGGGGTGATTCCCAGCAGCCTGCAGGAGGCTGGCCCGGGGGCACCGAATGGGCTCAGAGCCTCGTGCCCCCCATGTGCGCGTGCCCAGCCAGCTTTGCACAGATGCCAACCCAAGGGGCAAGGCTTTGGGACCTGGGGCCCAGTGGCCGTGCTGCGAGCCGGCTCCGACCACGTGCTTTTGCACATTTGATCACCTCCCCCCATGAAGCTGCGGCCCTGCCGCTAGCAGCCTGTGCGGGGCTCGCTGGCTGGTCTGGAGCCGGGGAATTCTCCCCACGCTGACTCACTGCGCTGGCGCTTCCTGTCCGGCGGGGGGGAGCCAGGCACTTGAAATGGAAGCACAGTCCGGGTGGGAACGTGACAGGCAGCCTGGCCTCTTCCCCTCCCTGGCCCCCTTCCCGCCAGCGGCTCCGGACAGGATGCGATCTCTTCCGGGCAGGAAAGGCAGGCGAAAGGCCATATTAGGGAAACTCCAGCCCCAGCTGTGTCCTGGCCCGCACCCCTGAGCCATGCCCCCGGCTCCCACTGCAGCCCCGTAATGGCCCAGCCCTGGGGCTTTACAGCAGAAATCCCCGCCACGTCTGAGCGCTTGGCAGCGGGGCAGTCCACTGGAGGCAAACCACCACGTCCAGGCCATCCTTCCTGCCTGCGCTGTTGCGCCGGGGTCAACAAATAGCTCCGGCTTTACGCAGAACTGGGCTCTGGCTCTGTGTGAGCCCCAATCCAGGGGTCAGAGCTACCCGGGGTCAGAGCTACCTAGGGCCAGCGAGATGGGCCTTCAGACCAGACATCAGCTTTGTTTTCAGCATTGGTTTGGGATTTTGTCGTTGAATGCCTGGATTTTGAGCCCCCGAGGCGCACCCAAGTCACATTTCCGAGGTTCTCTGCGGTGATGGGGGTAGGGACTGGCTACAATAAGAGAGAGAGCTCTGATTGCATCGTCATCCTGGGGTTCCGGGAGCTGGGGCTTGCGGACACCCTCCCCCCAACGTCCTGAGCTGGGGCTAAACGTTCAAGAGCCAGGCCCACTTGCCTTCGCTTTCCCCCCTTGGCTCTTGGGGTGGGTTTGAAGCCAGTGGGGATGTCCCAGCTGCGGGCCCTGCTTCGGTTGTTGCTTCACGTTAGGTTTACACCAGTGTTGTTCCGATGGGGTCCCACCTGCCGGAGCAGCTCGTCCCGCTCAGTGCTGAGTCGCCCCGGGGGGCACTCAGTGGGGTGGGACCCTGGGTCAGGGGTCACTTCTGATCTCACTCGAGCTCCTGGCGTGGTGAGAGCAGGGTGCTGTGGGTAGGGAGGTCTGGGCCCCTTGCGTCCCAGCCCCGGGCAGCGAGGTTTGAAAGAGCAGCATCCAGGAAGCCCCGTGCCCGTCCCGGGGTGAGTCAGCCCCAGCCGTGAGCAGGGTGACTGCGTGGCTGGGTTATATTTGGACGCGTAACCCATGTGTCATGGGCTGCGGAGTGTGGGGGAGTGTTTGCTGTTGGCGCCCCCGGCAGGGGAGGGAGCAGGAAATCAGGCAGCTCTCTGTACCTGGGACATGAGCCAGGGCCATGCCAGCCCTGTGACGGGGGCAGCACCCCCCCATCCGGTGCTTCTGCGCCTCTCGCCAGATTCTCCGGCAGCGTGAACGGGCTCCACTCGTTAGAGCTAGAGGGGCTCTCTGTGCTGATTGAGGCCGGCTAAGGATTCGGCCCATGGTGTCAAATTCCCCTGAGGGGGGAGGAGGGAGAACCCAACATCTGGGCTGGGAACTGACTGGTCGAATCCCATGGACGGGCGGTGGTGGAAATCTCCGCCATGGCTTGTAAGCTGGCAGTGCCCTGGTAAGGGGCAGGCGCAATGGAGGCCGTGCCTGGCTCTCCAGCCCCTCTGCCCCTCCAGTGCCTGTTGGTCACACCTGATGGGGGTTCAGCAGAGCGGGGCCAGGGGGCCCGGGTGGATGCTGACAGGAGATGCTGGTGAAGCCCAACCAGGGGGGACAGCTCTCTCCAGCCGGGGTGTGGCTGGAATGGCTGGGTGTGGCCGGCTCACCCTCCCTTGTCTCCCCGGCAGAACGTGCTGGCCAAGGCGCTGTACGACAACGTGGCTGAGTCCCCAGACGAGCTCTCCTTCCGCAAGGGCGACATCATGACGGTGCTGGAGCGAAACACGCAGGGCCTGGAGGGCTGGTGGCTCTGCTCACTCCACGGCCGCCAGGGCATCGTGCCTGGCAACCGCCTGAAGATCCTGGTGGGCATGTACGACAAGAAGCAGCAGGCGGGGGCCAGCCAAGGGCAGCCACCCCCCCAGCCTGCTCTGCCCTCCCACCCGCAGGGAGGCTACACCCCGCCGCACCCCGCTGCCCAGCCCCCGGGGGACGGTGTCTACCTGATCCCGGCCCTGCCCAAGGGGCAGCCAGGCCCTGTGACTGTGGCCCCCTTCCCGTCTCCTCCCGCCAAGCAGCAGCAGCTGGGGTACTCCAAGCAGGCGCCGCCCCACACCTGCCAGGAGATCTACCGGGTCCCCCCGTCGCTGAGCCAGGCCACAGACGCGTACCAGGGGCCTGCCATCCCCGCCAGCCCCCCGCAGGATATATACCAGGTGCCCCCGGCTGCAGGGCTGGGGCAGGACGTCTATCAGGTGCCACCTTCCATGAGCCAGCCCCAGGAGATCTACCAGGTGCCACCGTCCCTGGACGCAAGGAGCTGGGACATGCCGAAGCCCCAAGGAAAGGTAGGACGCGGCCCTGGGGGACCTGGGTGAGGCTGGGGAGGTGTCCGGGTAGCGCTCCCAGTGCTGGGGCAGGAGCTGGGGGTGTTTCTATTTTAGGCCTGGGGGGGGGGGGCGGGGGGCTTGCTGGCAGGGGATGGGGCCCCTGCCTCTCCTTGGCTGGCTTTGAGCGCTGTGCCCCTCACGGGTGTCTGAGCTGCCAGTGCGGGAGGGGCACATCTGTTGCGCTGTGCCTGGGCCCGGGTGGCGCATAATGGGGGGAAGGGGTCCAGAGCGAATGTTGGGCCCGTGTTCTCCCTTGACCTTGTTTCATGGCCCCCGTGGGCACAGAATAACTGCAGCGCAGGGCGCTCTGGGCCCCACACCCCGCCTGCCCCCTGTGCCAACGATGGGGCAATGCCCATGCGCCAGCTCCCTGGCACTGGGGTCTCCCAAGGGCTCATCTCCACTGCACAGGGCTGCGGTCCCTGGTTGGCATCTTTGCTGGGTGCTGCTGCCAGGCACCCAACTCACCCTTTGCTCCTGAGCTCCGTGGGCAGGAAACGCTCCAGCGGGCAGAGCCCTGCAGCATTCCCAGCCCCACCCGGTGGGCACCGGCCCGAGGAGCTGGGAAACCAAGAAGCGGATCTTCTGTCTGGGCACAGCTGTGAGGCCGGGTACCTGGCAAAGAGCTTAGCAGAGGCCAGAAGCAATCAGGCCACACCCCCCAGAGTCCCTTGTGCAATCAGTGTATGGGGAATCGGGGTGGGGGGAAGGGTTGTCTCCACTCTGTGCCTCAGTTTCCCCCCCGTGATCATGCTGCACCAGGCAGGGTAGTGAAGGACCGGGGAGTCAGATGCCCAGGGGGCCCATCGTCCATGGGCATCAAGGCCTGGGGCGTGGGCCACTGACAGCAGTGCGCCCTGGGGATCGCCCCCCAGCCCAGATCATCGGGGGGTGGGACTGGGAAGGGGGTGTTTCACAAGCATAGAGGAGGGACGGGGCTTTTATTAACAGAGGGATCAGGGAAAGGGATGCATACCCAGGCCCCGCCTGCCCCTCCAACCATGGGGCTGAGTGGCCCGTAAATGAGCTGGCTGGGGCACGTTCCCCATGCTGGCGCTGCCCCCGCCGGGCACTATGGCACAGCTGCTGACGGCCAGGCTCTGCAGTGGGCTGTGGGCATGGGTTCAATCCTGGTGCTGGCTGGGTCACCTTGGGCCAGCCTCCCTCCCTGCGTCTGCGGGAGCCGTGCCCTGGCAGTCAAAGCCCTGGCGGGGGCAGGAGAGCCATTCCTCCAGACCCGGTATTCCCACACTGGCTCCTTCCCCCCTCCCTGATCCCCACCACTGGCAGGAACCTGCAGCTGGGAGGGGCTGCAGGGGCAGACACGCTGAGCATCCAGCCTGCTCTGCCCAGGCTGGGAGCCTTGTCTCGGCCTGGCTTGGGGTGCGCAGACAGTGGCCGCAGCACCGCACATCTGGTGTTCGAGCCGGCCAGGGGCTCTTCAAAATGTTGATCCAAAAAAAGGGGGGGAGGGCTTGATTTTGCGGAGGATCTTGTCCTGCTTCCTAGATTCCTGTGTGGAGGTGGCCCACTGGCCTGTGGGCAGAGCACGGTTAGCGGGCAGAGCTGGGCCTTGTACCCAGGAGCACGCTGCCCGGGCTCGGAGCTCATGTTCTTCTCATTTGGGCCCTGGCACCTAGGGCCTAACTCCCATGGGTACCACTGCGGCACTGTGTGCAGGGAAAGGCAGCCCGTGGCCGGCTGCTCTCACCCAGTCTCACTCCCCCTGGCATCGGAGCCACGGGAGCTTTCCTCCCGTCGTCAGGAGCTGGGCAGGGCTAGTGCTCCCACTGGGCAGATGAGGAAACTGAGACAAAGAGCAAATCTGACTTCCCCAGGGTCAGTCAGGCACATCTAGGGTCAAGTTGGGGCTTAAACATGGGCTCCCCCAGTCCCAGTTCTCAGCTGCACTGGCATGGTGGTGTAGGCTCCATCTGGCTGGCTGCGCCGGACACCTGGCAGTGCCTGGGGCCCTGGCATTGCAGCTCCCGGGCGAGTGGAGCAGGGCAGGGAGGGAGAAGGGCTGAAGAGTCGGGCGTAGCTGCAGAACGCCTGTGCCTGGCAGCCGAACAAATGGGCACAGCCTGGCAGGCGGGGGAGGAGCCCGTCGCTCTGTAGCCGGGGATGGGGGGCACTTACCTGCCCAGACGGGTGCTGCTGGCTGCGGGCCCCCAACACTTTCTTTTCTCTGCCCCAGCCCCCCTCCGCCCAGGCTAGGGAGACACTGGGAGCCCAGGGCTCACAGGGAAAAATTGGGCGGGTGCTGGGTGCTGCACGGATACAGGCTGTGCCGCCTGCTGGTGCCCTGCCCTCCTAGCCCGTGCTCTCTTCCAGGTGGTGGTGCCCACCCGGGTGGGGCAGGTCTACATCTACGACTGCCCCAAAGGCGAGCCGGATGAGTATGACATCCCCCGGCACCTGCTCTCCTCTGGGACCCAGGAGATCTATGATGTGCCCACCGTCCGGGGTGTGCTCGCCAGCCAGTACAGCCAGGAGGTGAGGCCCTGTGCGGGCGGGCGGGCCAGGGGGCCTGTGGTGTTCTCTTGCAAGACCCCACATGGCCCAGCAGGGCTGGCTGCCCCCTCTCCGTCTCCTTTCAGGTGCTCTCCGGCTTTGTCCCCCTGGGCTCAGAGGCACCTTGGCTCTTTCCTCCTTGCTGGTTGGGGCAGGGGGCGACATGCAGGGCAGGGTCTCTTCTCCCACCTCTGGTTCAAGGGGCAGAGACTCCAGCATGAGAAAGAGGGGCGCTCGACGATGAAAAGGGGGCCGGTGCCAAACTGACACCGGGAGATACTCATTCACGCATCCCGTCATTAGCCTGTGGAACTGCCTGCCACATGAAGTGTCCGGGGTCTAGATCTGGGGTTAGTGCTAGCGAAGGTGGAAGGGATACTAATGGTCCAGGCTCCAGGAGGAGAGTGTTGGTGGGGGGAATCCTTTCCCGTCACCCCTCGGGCTCTGTTGTGGGGCTCGGGCACCTTCCCCCACAGCAGTGGGTCAGACAGGCTCCTGGGGTAGGGGCCTGTGGGGCTGGGCTATCCCGAGGGATCGGCGGACGTGCCTGGGCACACGCTAGCCATGGGAACCAATGCCAGTGCTTGCTGCCCCCCCAGGTGTATGACACTCCCCCCATGGCGGTGAAGGGCCCCACGGGCAGGGAGCCTGAGCAGGAGATCTATGACGTGCCGCCCAGCGTGGAGAAGGGTTTGCTGCTCCAGACACCCCAAACCGTGAGTGGTGCCAGGGGGGTGGGGAGGCCTGAGCTCCTGCCATGCCGCAGCTCCGGGGCACGAGCAGGCCCTGTCCCAGGCCAGGTGGCACGGTGGCGCCATGCGAGCCCTCGTGGGAGGAGGTGGGGGCGCGGGATTTCCAGCCCTGGGAGCTGGGGGTTGGGGAGAGCCCCCAAGCAGAGTCCGCACAGCGTTGGGTACCACGGGGGAGCTGGGGCCAGCACCTGGAGCCCCTCTCCAGTAGGGGGAAGGGCTGGCACTCGCAGGGGGCATGGTGATGAGGCATCGGGCCCTCGGGGTCGCTGGAGCAGGGGGTTCAGTGGCAGTGGGCATCAGGGACTGCAGGGCTGGTCCCTGTGCCGCTAGCCCCCAGCCTTTGAGAAGCACCAAGCACACCCCACAGCCATGAGAGCAGCTTGAAAGCCACAAATATTGGGCCCTTTTCTCCCTTGGTGTCTTGTCCCAGTGTCTGCTCTGGCAGCGGGGGGGGGGCACACACAGGACTGGACTGGCCACCAACGGCTGTGGTCTCCCCACGCAGGTGTATGACATACCCCCGTCCGTGAGCAAGGACGGCCCCGATGGCCCCGCCCGAGAAGAGACCTATGACGTGCCCCCCGCCTTTGCCAAGCCAAAGGTGCTGGACCCACCCCGGCTCCCGGCAGAGCCGGCCTTGCCCGAGGATGTGTATGACGTGCCGCCACCCGCCGCGAAGCCTGCCCCCGAGGCCGCCCTCTCGCAGGAGATCTACGACGTGCCGCCCGGCCTGCGGAAGCTGGCGGGGCTGGGCCGGGATGTGTACGACATGCCCCGTGAGCTGCATGCCCTGGATGCCGAGGGCGAGTACATCTACGACGTGCCGCCACAGGTGGACCGGGAGGCCAAGCGGCTCTCGGCTTCCAGCACCGGCAGCACCCGCAGCAACCTGTCCTCCTCCTCCCTGGAGGTGGGGCTGGGCAAGGAGGCAGGTGCGGCGCCCAAGGAGCTGGGCTTAGACCTGGACATGGCCATGGAGATGCTGGCCAAGCTCCAGCACCACGTCAGCAGCTCCGTCTCCCACCTCATGTCCTTCATCAGCACTGGGTGGCGCAGCCCGGAGCAGATGGAGCTCCACGCGGCCGGCCTACGGGCCGCGGCCGAGGGCATCAAGGGGGCGCTGCGGGACCTGCTGGAGTTCGCCCGCGGGGCCGTGGGCAATGCGGCCCAGGCCTCTGACCGCTCCTTGCACGCCAAGCTCAGCAAGCAGCTGCAGAAGATGGAGGACGTGTACCAGGCCCTGCTGCGGCACAGCCAGGCACTGGACGGCTGCGGCTGGGCCCCCAGCGCCCTGGCAGCAGGCAAGCCTGGCGGTGCCGACGACCTGGACCGCCTGGTGATGTACTCGCGGGGCATCCCCGATGACACCAAGCAGCTGGCGTCCTTCTTGCACGGCAACGCCTCCTTGCTCTTCCGACGGGCCAAGCCGCCAGTGGACAGCCAGGACGGTGGCCCACTGCTTGCCCCCCCCCCGCCACCAGCACCCACCGACAAGGCCAGCAGCATCCAGTCGCGGCCCCTGCCCTCCCCGCCCAAGTTCTTGGCTCAGGAGTCGCCCGACGGGCAGTACGAGAACAGCGAGAGTGGCTGGATGGAGGACTACGACTACGTGCACTTGCAGGTGGGCCACGGCAGGGAGGAGGCGGGGGCACCCCAGAGGTGGGCGGGGTACAGGGCTCACTCAGGGGGGTTGCCCCAGCCCCCTCTTGGCAGACAGCATCCCCATGCCTCCTTTCTCCAGATATGAGGCCTCTCTTCTCCCTGCTTCTCCCTCCAGTGCTGACCCCGCCAGCCCACACTGTGGACACTTAGCTGGTGCTGCCAGGGGTGTGTTGGAACAGCCCTGGGCCCACGGTGCCCTTCCTGCAGCGCTCGGCTCTGACCCTGGCTCCAGACCCGAGGGACCTCTCCTGGCGCTGCTGCTCCCGCGATGCCAGGCCTGGCGCCGTGGGGCCGGGCTCCATGGCTCCCCCTGCTGCAGGTGTGCTGGGTGGAGGCCTCCGCAGGCGCCACCTCGCAGCATCTCTGGGGGGACAGCACCAACCCCAGGCCAGGCCAGGGCCCCTGCCTCACCCAGCCCTGCCACCCGCCCCCTCTCGCTCCGGCTGTGGCTCTCGGGGCGGGGAGCGCCCTTGCCCAGCCTGGCACAGCTGGCCCGGAGCAGGGAGCACTGATCTCCAGCCCCGTTTCTCCTGATGATTTCTCTTGCGTCTGCAGAAAAGTGCCGTGCTGCAGATTAACGCCCCCCCCGCGTGGGGCAGGGAGGCAAGCTGGGTCTGCAGGGGGTTCCCAGAGCCGGGTCGGGGGAGCAGGGTGCCAGGGGTAGCTGGGTTTCATAGAGCACAGCTGCTGGACGCCAAGCGGGAGGTAGGGGGTCTCCTTGCCCCTTTGGCATCCCCTGCTTTTTGCCCCTGCCCTCGAAGCCCTGTCGCTGGGCCCTCCCCTCTCCCCACTTGGGGCCTGCGTGGTCCGGAAGAGCCCTCTCCGTGTGCCCATGCTCGCTGTGCATCCCCGCAGTGCAGCCCCTAGCCGAGCCTGCTCCCAGTGCCAGCCACTTGGGGCTGGGACCAGCCAGCCAGCGCGGGCCGTGCCGGCTGGTACCTGTGGGCATCTCCGGCAGCCTGGATGGGAGCCAGACCAGCCGGCCTTCTCCAGCTGTGGGCCTGCTGCGCCACCGCGTGGCCATCCGCAGGACTTCGCCCCAGGCACCGGCACCAAAGCCAGCTGTGTTACAGCTGCCCCAACGGGGCATCAGGCCCTCCTCCACCGCCCAGGCCTCGGTGTGGGGCTGGGCTGACTGGCCCCACCCCTCCCAGGCTCTGCTCCGAGCAGGGTGGGCACCACGGGTTGGAGCTGCAGCCCCTGTGGGGTGGCTGCGAGCAGCCCCGTCTCAGGAGCCCTCAGTGCCATCTTGGGGCTTGCAGCAGGTGGGTGGGGCTCCTTCCCCCACCAGCCGATGCCCACCAGGAGGAGAGCTGCAGGGGGAGGGGCTGGCTGGGGCTAGGAGCCTGGGGCATGGAGCCGTCTCCCAGTCCGAGGGCTCCCTAGGCAAGGAGGGGGAGATTGCCGGGCTGTGCACCTGAGCCCCATCCATCCCTGCACCCCTGGGTCTCTGCTCCCCGGTGGGCCCTGAGGAAGGGAAGCCCTTGCGGCCATTAAGCACCCACCTGCCTCCCTTCTTCCAGGGCAAGGAGGAGTTTGAGAAAACCCAGAAGGAGCTGCTGGAAAAAGGCAACATCATCCGGCAGGGCAAGGGGCAGCTGGAGCAGCAGCAGGTACGGGGCCAGCCCCTGGGGGACGCCCCTGCCAGGCACCCAGATGGCTGCATCCTGCCTCTGCCCTGCTCCGGGCAGAGCTCTGCTGGGGGCCCAGCCTGCGGTCGCCCGGGCAGGGGTTGGCTAGCGACGGGGGAGGCTGGGAAGATGCCCCCTGGATGGCCGTCCCCTCCTGTCCCGACACGCCTGGTGCGGTCCTCGCGTCAGCCAGACCCCGGCCCCACCTGCCCCTCCTGTCTCCCGGGCCAGGCCCTCTGGCTTCGGGGGATATTCTCCTGAAGCCTGGACTGCCAAAGGGGCCCGTTCCGAGTCCGGGGGACTGGGTCCGGGCCCCGGGGGCAGCGAGCGCACAGCCATTCCCCCTCGGCTCCACACAACGCCGTGGGTTCGTGAGGCAGGTTAGACCATGGCACCCTCCTGTGGCCAGGCCGGCCCTGGAGGGTCCAAGGCAGCAGGCTCCGGCACCCTCCCCCACAGCCGGGCTTTTATCTGGGCCCCCCTGGGCCCCTTTCCCTCGCTGTGCGGGGCCAGGGCTCTGAACGTGCTTGGTTCCAGGGGCGTCTGTCCATGCTGCAGCTGTGCAGAGGCCCACTCGCCAAGCCCCACAGCGGGTCCCTGCCCCACTCGCCAAGCCCCACAGCGGGTCCCTGCCCCACTCGCCAAGCCCCACAGCGGGTCCCTGCCCCACTCGCCAAGCCCCACAGCGGGTCCCTGCCCCACTCACCAAGGCCCGCTGCGGGCCCATGCCCTGGTGCTAACGTGCTCTCCCGTCTCCCCACAGCTGACGCAGTTTGAGCGGCTGGAGGAGGAGGTCACACGCCCCATCGACAACGACCTCTCCAGCTGGACGCTGCCCCAGCACTACGCCCAGGTGCGGGGCGGCACGGCCCTGTGCCCCTCCGACCGCCAGCTGCTCCTCTTCTACTTGGAGCAGTGCGAGGCCAACCTCACTGCGCTCACCAACGCCGTGGACGCCTTCTTCACCGCTGTGGGCACCAACCAGCCGCCCAAGATCTTCGTGGCTCACAGCAAGGTCGTCATCCTCAGCGCCCACAAGCTGGTGTTCATCGGGGATACGCTGTCGCGCCAGGCCCGGGCGCAGGACGTGCGCCACAAGGTCAGCCACCACAGCAACCTGCTGTGTGACATGCTCAAAGAAATCGTGGCCACCACCAAGATGGCCGCCCTCCACTACCCGTCGCCCTCCGCTGCCAAGGACATGGTGGAGCGGGTCAGAGACCTGGCCAGCAGCACGCAGCAATTCAGGATGGTCCTGGGGCAGCTTGCGGCCATGTGATGACCTGGCCGTCACGCACCCACGCCAGGAGCTAGTCCAAGAGATCAGTCTGTCTGTCAGTGATTCCCTCTACGGCTGCGCCATGGAGCGCGCCAGCCAGAGACGAGTGTAAATGGCCTTGTAAATATCTAGAGAGACCCGTGGGGGTCGGACGAAACAAGGGACACGCCGGGCTTGCGTTCGCCCCTCCTTTTTCCCAACTTGTTGACAGAGGACAAGGTAGTTTTTAGGCCACACTGGCAACTCATTAAGGGCGTTTAAATGTGAACGGCCAGAGAGCCAGGACAGAGGCAGTGGCCTGGGGGGCAGGGGGGAGGGAAGGGAAGAGAAGAGGGGGCCTAGGCACCCTGGAACAAAGCCAGGGAGGCAAATCATTGTTCGTGATGGATTCAGCGAGTGTTGGGCTAATGGGCGATATTTAAAAAGCTAAGTAGAATTTGAATTGGAGCGATGAGACTCCAGCACAGGAGCCACTGACGGGAAGTCCATTAGTGTCAATGAGCAAGTCTGTGATTTCCATTGACTTTGGGGCCTGATCTAATCAATGAGTGCTCTCTGTTAATTGAAAGCAGTTTAATTGTGCAGAATGAATCAATCGAATGGTATCTGGGTGGAGGTGAAAAGGAAACTGACACTTTCCAAGGGGGAAAGTCAAACTCTAAGAAGAGGGGTGGGGGGGCGTGTCCATGGCCTGGCCTGACAGCACTGTCTGTCTGACAGCCCCCAGGGCAAGCGGGACGGATGCAGGGAGGTGTCTCTCACCACGGCAGTTCACGTTTGGGTTTTGCTCAGCTCAGCTATAGCAGAAATGCAAAACGAAATTGGTGCCTTGAAATTTGTGGAGCTTCTGCAGGTTCCCAGAGCTATGGAGTAACTCACAGCCTGTGTATGGACACCCATTGCCATGCAGCGTGCTCGCATGGCAGCATAAAGATTTGCCTAGAATCCCTCTGCCTTGTGGTTGTGTTTGTGGGGCGCTGGCATCTGAGCATGGGATGCAACCCAGGGGAGAGGGAAGTCCACATTCCCACGGCAAATGGAGACATGAGAACTCTTCCCCCGGTGGGAGTTCCTAAGGGCTGGGCTTTAATCAGAATGCTCCCAAAGTGCCTGGGTGATGGTCATTTCGGTGCCCTCTGTGATCCCTTGCTGCTTGCCAGCTAAGCAGTCATATGGCCAGGTCGCCATGTGACTGGCAGATCCTCCAGCGGTGTTAGGTCCTTGGGGCTGCCTGTCCCCTGGAGTCAGTACCGGGCCCTGCTGGGTCACCTCTCATGAGATGCAACACAGAGGTGCTGACTAATGGGGCCACTGAAGCGCCTGTTACACCCAAGAAGAGGCAGATGGGAGCCCCAGTCCTAGCCAGATTCCCCTTGGGTAACTGCATTTCCCTCTCCTGTAGGATCAGCCCACTGAGGTACAGCGTTCTTCAGCGCCGGTGAACAGCTGCCAGGCTCCACCCCAGAGGTGGCTGCATGTTGCTGGTGGGGGAGCCCACTACCATGGAGCGCTTGCCACGTGTTTTGTGATCTTTTGGGGTAAAAGATACTGTGTAAATGTCGGGCGCTACCATTCTTCTCCATTGCTAACTCCTGGGCCCGCAGCACTCAGCTTGGCCATCTCATTATGGTTTGCCCAGCTCCCAGCACGCCCCCATTCTTTGGAGCCTCAGCTGGGTTCTTCCGTGTGTCACGCTGTAGCTTAATGGGTTACTTGCTCACCGTCTATAAATACCGCCCAAGGGAGCAAACATTTAACCCTGGGCTCTTCAGTCCAGCTGGGGAAGGTCTAACACGCTCCAGTGGCTGGAAGTTGAAGCAAGACAAACCCAGATGGGAAATTACTTTTAACAGTAAGCTTTAGTGTAGGGCCGGCACTATCATATTGCACGGGGGGGGGGGTGATCCTGAGTGGGTCTCCAGCTGTTCCCACGTTATAGTGCCGTCATACTAATGATTTGGGGGGCTAGAAAGCCCCATTCCCTTCCCAGCAGCTCCTCTAGCCCCCTCTGTGTGGGAGTGGTGTAAATCCCACAGAGGCAGCAGAATCAATCATCTGTATTGGCCCCCATGGGTCTAAGAGATGGAGGCAGGGCTGTTTGTTTGCAACATCCACCCCACCCCAAAAAGTTACTTGAAAAAGGGTTTTGTTGAAATTTTCTAGTTTTGTTGTGAAATGCTGTGGAAATGCTGAATTTGTGGGAAACGTTTGCCCAGTGGGCAGTCCTTCCTCCGCGCTCGCCCCAGGGACTGTGGCCCAGAGTCCCAAACCAGCCTTTTCCTGTCGTTCCTGTGCCCCCACACCCTCCTCCCTATCTCCTGGGGGCCTTGCCCCAGCCAGTGGTGACCCATGCCATAACCCCACTTGGGCTGGGGGGCTCAAACCCCACATCTTGAGGTTGGTGCTGGGGAGGCCACGGTCCTGGGAAGTCACCAGCGATGCAGGCGGCCCTGATCCCTGCCTGGCTGGCTGGCACCACCTGTGCCCTTCCCAACCATGTCCATGGCCAGGGAGAGCTGCCCCACAGCAGGGCGAGCCGGCTCTGAGTGCCACAGGCCTGAACCTGGCACCCACAAATGTCCTCTCTCCCGCCAGGCCCAGGCCCAGCCTGATACGGGCCCCCACTTGCTGGAGCCAGCTCTGCATTCAGCCCCCGGACCCTGCGGCCAGCCTGGGGCCCATCACACCCACAGTCAGCACTGGCTGCACCAGGGCGGTGCTGCACGAGGCTGCCACTGCCGCTGGCTATGGCCCCGGTCCCGGGCTGCGGCAGTGCGCGCTGTGCAGCTCCTGGGCACCCTGTGGGACGGGATGGGGTGTAGCTACGGCTGAGGCCTCTGCTGCCACCAGAGCAGCTGGCTGGCTGCGGGAGCTGGCTGGGGCCGTGCCCAGCCCGCAGAGCCCAGGCAGCGCAGCGCACGGGCCGCGGGGAGCTGCACTGGAGACCCACGGGCCCTGCAGGATGCAGCAGCCAGTAGTGCCGGGGCTCACGACACACACAGCGGGCTGAGCTGTGCTGCCCTGGGAGCCAGGATGGGTGCACGTGACCCTCGATTACCCCATGCCCCGCAGGGGAGGGCAGTGCGTGCCTGGGCACTGGGGATAGCTGCCCCCCACTCCACCCGCCCCCTCCCCACGTAACGCTGCAAGGGGGTAGGGCAGCTGGGCTGGTGTGGATGCACTGAACGGTGGGGGGCACTCCCGGTGTGGGGTTCTAGTGCAGCCAAGGCCCAGGTGCCCCAACGGCCCCCGCCAAGCTCCCCTCTAGGGCACCAGGAATGTGTGGCCAGCCTGAAGCCCATCCGCCTGCTGGCATTGCCCCCTTGCTCCCAGTCGCCGTGCGGGGGCCTGCCTCAGCTTGCCCAGTTCTCTCATGGGCCGGGGATGGGCACCATGCCCCTCACTGCCCCATGGCTCCACCCACACGCTGCCTGGAGAGCCTGCTCGCCCGCGCACTTGGGGGGGGGGAGCCCAGCGATCTGGGCATAGCCATCCCCAGTTGGCTCAGGCAGGCCGGGGGCCGGGTCTCCTAGCACAGCTGTACTTCTCCCCTGGATCAGGGCAGGCCATGGGTCCCCTCACCCCCACCCTGCCCCTCACCCCTAGCCAGCCCACAGCTGGATGGGGTTTCCCCTGCTCTGGAGCTGGGGGTGGTCTTGGGGGGCCCCCCAGCTGCCTTGGACCCCCAGCTCGGATCACCGGCCACACCTGAGCCCTTCCCTCATGAAGCAGCCCTTCTAGCTCCACCCCTGCTGCCACAGCCCAGCTGAGCTGCTGGGCACAAAGCCTGGGCCGGGATGGGGGGGCCCTAAAGAGCTTGGGTTGGGGGGAGGGAATTGAAAAATCAAGGCAGCAGCAGCTTGGGGGGCCTGCTTAGATGGGGAGGGGGTAAGTGCCCACTCCTGGCGCAGCCCGAGGAAGGGAGGAGCCTAGAGAGGAGCTGTGGAGCAGAAGGTTTTTATTTGAATGCCACGAAGTGGGGCTGGCTCGATGCTCTGGCCACAGAGTCCGTGGCTGCCTCAGTTGTTGGCCATGACGCTGTCGGCCCAGGCCCGCAGTGCGCTCACGCGGCCGTAGACAGCTGGCACCGTGGTGGCACAGCGGCTGCTGCCCCAGGACACGATGCCCACCAGGGTCCAGATGCCGCTTTCCTGGCAGACCAGGGGCCCTCCGGAGTCGCCCTGTGAAGCAGACAGAGGCAGGCTTAGCCTCCAGGGCGACGGGGTGCTGGGCACCGTGCCTCCAGCGCCAGCCCCCTGCCCTCCCCCCAGCCAGGGATCCCCCCAAGGCTCTGGCGTGTGTGTGTGGTTGGCTCCTACCCTCCTGGGCCAAGCCCTGTCCAAGGCGGCGAGTCTGCCCCAGCTGCCAGAGGAGGGACAAGAGGGCACTGTCCTGGGCGTGGCACATCTGTCCCGGGTGTGGCACATCTGCCCCAGCCTCCTGTCTCCGGGACACGAGGGACCATGACCCTCCATGTCTGGCATCCTGGGAGGCTGCCAGTGGCATGGCCCAACGAGTCAGGGACGAGACGTGTGCAGAGCCCTCCCCCTGCTTCCCACCCAGCCCGGACAGCCCTGGGCACAAGGGCAGCCCGTCTAGCCAAGCAGCCCTGGCCGGGCCAGTCTGCGCTGTGGGACGTGCACCCCATCAGGTCCCGCGGTCGGCCTGTGCCATAGCATGAGGGTCCAGCTCCCTGCCAGGGACCGCTGCCGCCTAGGGAGCATGAGCCCATGGCAGGGCGCAGGCCCAGGAGTTGCCCATTGCAAGGCTGGGCTCCCTGGGGCCCTGGGCAGGGGCGGGGGGGCTGTACCATGCAGGAGGAGGAGCCGGCCGCCCCCGCGCAGATCATGGAGTCCAGGATGCTGCTGCCCCAGTAGCTCTGGCACTCAGCGTTGGTCAAGAGGGGCAGCGCCGTCTGCTGCAGTTTGCTGGGGGTGCTGAGGGCTGGAAAGGGAGTGCAGAGAGGGCAGGGTCAGAGCAGTGCCACGCGGTGCGTGGGGCCGGCTGTGCTGCTGAAACACCCCCATGGCTAACACAGCCCCCTCCGCCCGGGCCAGCCGGCCCTGGCTGCCCAGTGGGCTGGGCGGCTCCGGTGCCCTGCGGAAAGCTGGGGCGGGTGGCCCGAGAGGGGCTGGTCCTTGCTCCCCCCCTGCCTGCATAAGTGCTGAGCACCAGGCACCCGGGCCCTCCCCGCAGAGCTGCGGGCCTGCGAGGCTCACTGGGCCCTGGCGATGCTAGAGGCTGCTGGTCCTGGGGGACATCGGCCATCACCAACCAGCTTGCGTGCCCCTGCCTGTGTGCTGTGAGCTGGCCAGGGCTGCCTGCAGCCTGGTACGGCGGGGCTCACGCGGGCTAGCCTGCCAGTCAGGGCTGTGCCTGTGCTGTGGGGCTGTGACCTCGTCCTAGGCGCTCGCTCCTGCCCTGCCCTGCCAGTGCCCCAATGGCTCAACCTGGGGCACCCCCCCCCAAGATGGTCCCATGGGCCAGAGCGTGAGCCAAGTGTCTGGCTGGCATCTCCCCCCAGCACTAGTGAGCGCCTATGCGGGGCCACCACCGCGCCCGCAGTGCCCATGGGCGTGTGAACCTGGGGGGCTGACAGCTCAACACCACCGTGACAGGGGAGATGGCTGTGGGGCCTTGACCCCTGCCTCTGTTCACTGCAAGGGGGTGCAACCCTCTCCTGGCCCCCTTTCACACCTGGGGAAACTGAGGCACAAGGTTGGTGACTGACTGGCAGTGGCCTGTTTGGGACCCACCCCTAAGCTCAATTCCTGGCCTGTGCACCCTGCCCTCCTAACCCTCGCTGCCTGTGAGAGAGACGCGGCCCTGCGGGAGGCGGAGGGCGGGGGGGGAGGTACAGCCGAAGGCCATGAGGACGCCACGCCCCCCCCACCAGCCCTGGCCCAGACATACCGTTGTAGCGGGTCTTGCCCCAGCCACTGGTGACGCAGAGCAGGCCGCTCGGGTACTGCTCGCCAGCAGCTGCCAGGCAGACGGGGCTCACGGTGCGGCTCAGCTGCGCGGCGGTGGCCAGCTTGATGAGGGCAATGTCGTTGGCATTGGTGTTGGTGTTATACTGTGGGTGGGTGAAGACCTGCGGCAGAGACACGGCGCCTGAGGACGGGTCCCAGAGCACCCAGCCCTCCGTGGGGATCACTCGTGGGCACCCATGGGTTCTCAACCGCAGCAGGCGTCACCACCCTGGGCAGCCCCCAGCCTCTGCATCCGGCCTTAGCTCCACCAGACAGTGTGTGCCGGGTGCTGCAGGCTCTCAGGAGGGCACCAGGTGCCACAGGGTGTGGGCACACCAGATCTGCACGCGTGGGGCATTCCCCACGTGGCTGGAGAGGGGCGGCAGATCAATGGGGGCAGGCTGTGGCCAGCTGCAAGCAGGCAGGCACAATGCGGTGGGCAGGGGAGACAGGGCCACAGTGCTGGCTGGGGTGGGGGGGGGGGGGGCATTGTCCCGGCTGGCTCTGGTGCTGGCACAATGTCCCCAGGCTGGGAGCAGATACGCTCACACAGGCGTTCCCAGTTGGGCCCCAGCTCACGTTCACCCCGGGGAGCACAGCCAGCGAGCAGGGCTGCAAGGAGGCAGCACCCAGGAAGGGTGGCCAAGGGGCACTCATGGCACCCACCGTGGGGCTGTGCCCGGAGGTTCAGCATCTGCCCCAGCCCCCCCGCTCCCTCCCCGCCTCCCCCCCCCGGCAACACCCAGCTGGCCTATGCGCTCACCCACCTGCTGGACAGCCAGTCTCTGCACTTTCTCCTGGGAGGAGCTGCGGTCGTGTTCCCCGAGCACCACCACGTTGGATGTCCTGGCCAGAGGGGAGGGCAGTGAGTGGCTAGGGAGAGTGGCCCCGGGCAAGGTGCTGGGATCAACTCCCCCCTCCTGTTCCTTGCTGGCCCCGTGGGCGCCCACTGGGCCCGTGAGCCATAGCTGGCGTGTTTGGCTGGGCATCGGGGGCACTTTCCTGACCGTCTCTAGTGCCCTGGCAGGGGCGCTCGGCCGGGGGGCCCCCAGGACTGTCCACCAGCTCAGTGGGATCCTGGCCCTGTGCACAGCTGGGTGGTCCACGCAGGCAGTGCCCTGGCCAGACCGGGCACGGTCTGCCCCTTGGTGTGTGGGGGGTGCTGGCACCCTCCCCCCCCCGGGTGCTAGGTGTGAGCTCGCTGCAGGGAGGCGACCTCTGAACTGCAGGGGCTGGCGCCTGGCCTGGAGCCCTGCCCCCCCCGCAGTAGGCACCAGGCAGGCTGCTCGGCCCCCTTCCCGCCCCCCCGCCCCACGGCAGCCCCACTCACGTCACTCCGCAGTGTGCAGCTGTCACCACCCAGCGCTCGCTGACCAGGGAGCCGCCGCAGAAGTGCCAGCCGCTCTGCTCCTGCGAGTCCCAACAGGGAAAGACAGTCAGGCCCCATCCCTGGCTCCCCTAGGCCACCGGGCCTCGCCATCACACCCAAAACGAGGGCAGTGCCCAGCTCGGGGGGCCCTGGGCAGCCAGGAGGGCATCGTCCCTTGGCCTCAGCCACGCACGGCCGCAGCCGCCCCAGAGGGTCGCTGGCAGTAGGACC
Source organism: Mesoclemmys tuberculata (assembly GCA_007922155.1). Taxonomy (NCBI): domain Eukaryota; kingdom Metazoa; phylum Chordata; order Testudines; family Chelidae; genus Mesoclemmys; species Mesoclemmys tuberculata. Next base: position 722,592 of record ML675726.1, on the reverse strand, counting down.
TGAGCCTGGCACATCTGCGTCTAGCAGCGGGAGCCGGTACTGCCAGAGCCACAAGGACCAGGGCTTGGGGGAGGGCGGGGGGGGGCGGCAGCCACAGGCTCCTAACCCCCTAGAGCTCCCTGTGGGACGGGGGAGGGACGGCCCAGGAGCGTCCCGTCAAGAGGACCAGAGAGCACGTGTGAAAAAGTGGCATGGGGGCAGGGGGGCTAGGCTCCCAGCTACGACAAGGCCCCCGAATCCCAGGCCTGCCCCTATCAAATGCCCTTCCCAGGAGCTCACCCCCAGCGTCTGGGTGCAGGGAGTTGAAATGGGGCAGCTGGGAGTGTGCGTGCGTGTGACATGGGGGCATGGGGCAAAGCCGTGGGGTGCACTAAGCAGAGAGAGCGCTGGGGTCCCCACTGGGGAGGCCGAGTGAAGGGGGTAGCCAGGGTGCCTGGCGCTGACGGAGGAACTTCCCAGCCCTCGTTACCTGCAGGGAGACCTGCCAGGGCCAGGATCCAGGCACCGCCTCCTCGCCGTTCACGATGCGGGCGTAGCCGCTGACGACGGGCTGGATGGCAGGGACGCCACAGCCTGGGGGGGGGAAAGGAGTCAGGCAGGGTCGCCACGCCCTCACCGCTGGCATCCTGGGGGTGCAGCGCCGGCTGTCCAGAGAGATCCCCAGCCTGCGGCAGGCACAGGCACTGCCTGGGGGACCAGCTGCCAGAGCCGGGTGCAGACGGGGGCATCTGCTACACGGCATCTGAGACTGGGGAGTCTTCAGACTTGCACTGAAACCCTGGAGACCCTGGCTGGGCGCCATGGCCCCGGGCAGCCTACCTGGAACCTGAGTCATTAGCATTTAGTGCCTGCAGACACACGGCTGGGGCTAGCGCAGCTGGGCCACTCAGGCACACGCGCTTGGCGTCACCGCGGCTAGGTCTCTAACCCGGCCACGCGCTGCAGCGGCAGGCAAAAGAGCTACCAGCGTGTTGAGAACTGTTCGAAGAGGGCTAGGTGATGAGACAGAAAATATTCACTGCCACTGCATAGACCCATGGGCTGGCCCCAGCTTGACTCCCACGGGCCGTTCTGGTCACCTCCCAGCGCCAAAAGCATGCATCAGCATTGGAAGAGTGCTAGAGAAAGGCCACAAAAATGATGAGGGCTATGGCTCAGCCACAATATGAGGAGAGATTAAAAAGACTGGGACTGTGCACCGTGGAAAAGCGACTCCTAAGGGGCTGCAAAATCCTGGCAGGTGTGGAGAAAGCGACGAGGGACGTGTTATTCACATAACACAGGGTGTGGGAGCCACCCAGTGAAATGAACAGGCAGCAGGTTGAAAACAAAGAAAACAGCGCCCAGCCAACCTGTGGACCTTGTTGCTGGCGGACGTGGTGAAGGGCAACAATATAACGGGGATCAAAAAAGCACTGGGGCCGTTCCTGGCGGATAGGGCCATCAAGGGCTAGTAGCCAAGATGCTCAGGGATGCAGCCCCATGCTCTGGATGACCCTAAACCACTGCCTGCCAGAAGCTGGGACTGGGCAATGGGCTGGCGCACTCAATAATTGCGCTGTTCTGGCCGTTCCCTGAAGCAGCTGACCCTGGCCGCTGTCACAAAGCAGGACAGACCACGACCAAGTCTGGCCTTTCGTTTGGGTGGCAAACGTCACCCAATCAGAATGGCAGCATTACCACCCTGCTTAGCACAGGTGTCAGTGATGACACGGTCCCGTGCCAGGGCGGGTACGAGCTGCTGATCACTGCCGTAGGCCAGAAGGCCATGGCTAGGCACCCCCAGAGCGCCCTGTGCCCGAGTGTGAGGGGTCAGCTGGGAGCCAGGGGAGGGGCTTGACTGGCAGCTGCAGAGCAACTCCAAGCTGGGCCCCCTTTGTTAAAGCCAGGCCACCCTGCGCCACGGCTCCTCCCATTGTCCCACGCCTGTCCCTGCCCAACATAGGCTGTTCCAGCGCCCCGGAGCAAGTTGCCAAGAGTCACACAGGCCTGAAGGCAGGTGGTGAGAGTGGCAAGCTTAGATACAGTACTCACCGCCACTGCTACAGCAGAACTGAATTGTGGCTTGGCCTGCTGTTGGAATGTAGCCAGCTCTGGTGCGGAACGTAGCAGCTGCTGAACAGCTCAGAGCAACACCCCCGCAACGTTTTAGAGAAGGCATTAAGGACTACCGTGGTACGGAAGGAGACACAAAGAAACTAGACAAACTGTAATTTAGCCACAACTAAACAATCCTGTTCTAGCAATTGGTGCAGCATTTTGGCCAATGGCCAGTGCAATAATGGCCCACTGAAATCCTTTAGGTGCAGATTCAGGACTCAAGGGTTCTTAATCAGGCAAGCTTGAAGCCCTTTACAAAGGAGGGCAGTATCATTCATCCCATTTCATAGATGGGGAAACTGAGGCACAGAACAGGCACGTGAGTTGCCCAAGGTGACCCAGCAGCAGAGTCAGGATTAGAACACAGATCTCCTGGATGCCAGGCCTGTGCCCTAGCCACTAGACCGCACTGCCACACTCGATACAGATCGACACAGCTAAAGGGCCAGCCCCTGAGCATTTCTCCCACTCCTAGCCTGACCCGCTTACCATGAGCAGCGCTGACGAGCGCCAGGCAGGAGAGCAGCCACAAACCAGCCATGAGAGCAACGAGGCTGTGATGTTTGGCCAGGGCAGATGAGGCTCCAAGTCTTTTATCCCTAGAGCCACCGTGGGTCAGAACAGGGCTGGCAAGGGGGACTGGAGCCGTGGGAAAGCCCGCGGCAAGGCAAACATGGCCCTGTGATACCACAATCGATTATTGGCAGGCAGGGAGGGCGCGTTTTTGCTTTTGTTGAGCGGATTTATTTTTAGAAGAAGGGCAGCTGCTTTGCTTTCCAGGCCAGCTCACATGCGGCTGGGAGGGTGTGAGCCATAGTCAGGGAGGGTGCAAGCCGTGGCCCGTTTCCAGGGGGAACATGGGATTTTTCTACCCATTGGTCTCCGACACTCGCCATAGAAAGGCTACTCCTTTCCCTGTCCCCCTTCACCATTCCCCTCCCCCAGTCCCAGCCCCACGCTTCACAAACAGCCACTTCTCAGGGAAGGGACTTGTCTGGGTGGGCAGGGCTCTCCCTGCAGGAAGCTAGCCACTCCACCCCACGCCCGGAGAGAAGGGGCGCCTGGTGAGCAGCAGTGCAATGGGGTGCCAGCAGGCAGTGCAGCCCCCCGACACCTTGGGCAGGGGCAGGCAGGGGCCAGACCCCGGGAGCTGTTGGCGTGTTCTGTCCAGCCCCTATAGCAGCCAGGCCCCTGCCAGCCAGGTCATTTCTGCAGGGCTAGGCCAGGATGCCAATGCCCAGGACTGTGGCTTAGGCATTTGTGGGGGCGGCTCTCCTTCTGTCCATCCCAGCCCCTCCTGTCCTGTGCTGACTTGCCAGGGCACCAATAAACTCTTCTCCCCCCTCTCCCCCGCTGCTGTCGGAAGCAGCTGCCTTTCCCAGCCTTATCCAACCACAGCGGACACCTTGCTCTGCTCCTGGCCTTCACACCGACAGGACACCTGCCTCCTGCGCCGGGCTTCTCACGCCCAGCAGACCTGAGCCAACCGCTCCCCACCAGCAGGGACGGGGGCAGCCCGCCAGCAGGATATTCTGGCCATTCCCGGGCTTGGCCTGGAAAAGAGGGGGTCTCCAGGCACGCTCTCCATGCCTTTGAGGGGGCAACATGGCCACGCAGTTGTGGGCTCCCCTGGGACACCGCAGACTTGGAGCCACGGCCAGATCGGCCAGCCACCTGCTGCACAGCCCGGGGCGATCCCTTCCTCTCGCTAGATCTCTGTCCCCTCCCACCCGTCGCCTTGTCTAGTGAGACCATTAACTCTTCAGGACCGGGACTGGCGCTCAGTGCCTGCACCCAGCACAACAGCGCCCTGATCTGGGTCAGTGCACCTAGATTCTGCTGCAATCCAACCCACAATGTTCCCAGGGCCACACTGATCCTGGCTTACCTCGCCTGTGTACTGGCTGAGGGGGCAGCGGAGGAGTGGTTTTACCAAAGGCCACAGGATTTGTTCCTATCCTGAGGTGAGCTGTCCATGCCTAGGGTTTTCACCTGAAAATGCCATGGTCAGGGCAGGAGAGCAGATTCTCCCAGCACGGGTGGGTGACACTGCAGTCAGACTTCCCAACCAGCCACAAATGGTGCTTCTGATTCCCCACACTGGCTATCAAGAAGCTACAACAAAATATTCACTGCATTTCAGTCTCTGGCTCCCAATCAGCCACTAGGACCAGTAAAGAGACCAGATATTTAAACTCACTGCTCTTCACCAAAAAAGTTTCTCCTGACCCCAAAGGACCAGCCACAGTACCAGATCAATGTCAGTTTGGATCTTACCCAAAATACCACGCTGCCAGCCAATCCTTTAATAACTAAAAAACAAGGTTACTTACCAGTAACTGCTGTTCTTTGAGACGTGTTGCCCCCTCCATTCCAGTATGGGTGTGTGCACGCCTCCGTGATCGGTTCCCTGGAACTTTTTTCCCCTTAGCAGATCCCGCAGGGACTCCGGTGCCTCCTGGAGTCCCGCACACATGCTGCGGTATATGAGGCGCTGCTGGCCCTACACCCTCAGTCCCTTCTTTCTGCCAACTCCAGCAGCAGGCTGGGGGGTGTTGTGGAATGAACACGAGCAACACATCTCGACGAGGGGTATTCGTGTTAGTCTGTGAACAGCAAAAACAAGAGTCCTGGAGCACTTTCAAGACTAACACATTTCTGAGGGAATAGCTTTCGTGGGCTGCAGCCCACCTCGTCAGACGCACAAAGCGGAAATCACAGATAGGAGGTAGGTATGTACGTACAAGGGTAAGAAACAACAATGGGGAGGGCAAGTGCTCACAAAGTCAGTTCAGTTAGGGTAGCTGAGGCCTATTCACAACCGTTGACCAGAAGGGGAGAATGTGTGAACCTTGACAATCACGTCTTGTCATGAGAGAACCATCCCAAGGCCCTGTGCAGACCCAGTCTGATTGTGTCAAGTTTGCAGATGAGTTCCAGCTCTGCAGTTTCTCACTGACGTCTGGTTTTGAAGTTTTTTGGAGAAACATGGCAACTTTCAAGCCAGTGACAGAGTGTCCTGGCAGACTGAAGTGCTCTCTGACTGGTTTATGGATGTTACCATTTTTTATGTCTGATTTGTGTCCATTTATTCTTTTGCGTAGAACAGCAGTTACTGGTAAATAACCTTGTTTTCTTCTTCCAGTGCTTGCCCACGTCCATTCCACTACAGGTGACGAACAAGCAATACTTTGGAGGTGGGCAGGAGTTACCTGGGAGCTGCCCTCAGCACGGTTCTGCCAAATCCCGCGTCGTCTCTCGCCTGCTGGACGATGGCGCGGTGGGACGTGAAGGTGTGCACCGACGACCAAGGGGAGGCTCTGCAGATGTCCTGCAGGGGCACGCGCTCCAGGAAGGCTGTAGATGAGGCCTGAGCTCTGGTTGAGTGCGCTGTGATGGCTCCCGGAAGTTGCACCTTCACCTGCTTGTAGCAGAACTCGATGCATGACGTAATCCACGGGGAGATACGCTGGGCAGACAGGTGATCCTTTCATCTGGTCGGCCACTGTGATGAAGAGCTGTGTCAATTTCCAGAACAGCTTTGTACGCTCGATGTAGAAGGCCAGGGCTCATCTCACATCCAGCGAGTGCCATCTCCTCTCCTTCTCTGAACCGTGAGGTTTGGGAAAAACACAGGGAGAAAAATATCCTGATTACAATGAAATTGGGAAACCACCTTGGGCAGGAAGGCTGGGTGCGGCCTCAACTGGATCGTGTCTTTATAAAACACCATATAAGGGGGCTCCAAGGTCAATGCCTTAATCTCGGAGACCCTCCTAGCTGAGGTAATGGCCACCAGGAAGGCTACCTTCCATGAAAGCAGGAGCAGAGGGCATGAAGCCATGGGTTCGAAGGGGGAGCCCTGTGAGTCTTGAGAGGACAAGGTTGAGATCCCAGGGAGGCACTGGGTCATGGACCTGCAAATAGAGCCTCTCCACCCCCTTGAGGCACCTGACTGACATGGGAAGGGAGAACAGTGATCTCCCCTCTAGCAGCTGATGGAAGGCTAAAATGGCCACCACACGAACCTTCGACAAGACCAGCACCAGACCCAGGAGCTTTAGCTGGAGCACGTACTCCAGGATCGCCTGTGTAGGCAAGAGGCTGGGTGGGATACCCCGGGACTCCACCCAACAGGGAAACTGCCTCCAATAAGCCCGATACACAACTTGTGTAGAAGGCTTCCTGCTGCCAAGCAGGACTTGTTGGACCTGCACCAAGCAGGCTCTCTCCCCCTCCGTCAGCCACAGAGCCTCTAGGCCATGAGGTACAGGGGGTCCAGGTCCGGGTGCAACAGGCGACCATGGTCCTGGGATAGAAAGTTGTGCCGCCTCGGGAGCTCCAGGGTGGGGGCGATCGAAAGGCCCAGCAGCCTGCTGAACCAGTGCTGTCTCCGCCAGGCTGGAGCGAGGAGTAGCACATCCTCTCTGTCCCTCTTTATTTTCAGCAGGACCTCGAGCAGAAGCAGACTGGGTGGGAATGCGTACATGAGGGTCCCCCAGTCGATGAGGAATGTGCTGGAGATCAACCCAGTCTCGCGACCTCGGAACAAGCAGAACCTCGGACGCTGTTTTCCAGTCCAATTCAACTAGATCCACTTGGGGAACGCCCCACTTCTGGAAGATCATGGCTGCCACCTCTGGGTGTAGCGCTCAGTCGTGGCGGGGTAGAAATGACCTGCTGAGGCGATCCGCCTCGTCATTCCTCACTCCTGGGAGGTGAGAGGCCGTCAGGTGGAAATCATGCCTCAAGGCAAGGTGCCACAGACAGATAGCTTCCTCGCAGAGGGCTGAGGAGCGTGCCTCCCCCCCTCCGCCTGTTTATGTAAAATATGGCTGGGGTGTTGTCCATCTGCACCACTCTGCCTGTCAGGAATCGGAGGAACACCTTGCACGCCAGGTGAATGGCCCTCAGCTCCTACACGTTGATGTGCAGGCACCTCTCCACCCCTGCCCAGAGCCCCTGAGGGCCTAGGTCGGCGCTGATATGGGCTCCCCATCCTACATCTGAAGTGTTGGAAATCAGGATGACCGACGGGACCAGTTCTCTGAACGGGACGCCTTTCAGCACTGCCATGGGAGTCTGCCACCAGTTTAGGGAGGCTAGGACCAGCCGGGGAACTGTGGCCACCTGGTCCACTGGGGTAACGTGGATTTCTGTTCATTTATGAGTAGCCCCAGCCTGCCGCACAGACGGCAAGCGAGGGTCACACTGTCCTGCACTTGGGATCTGGACCTGCCTCTGATCAGCCAATCATCCAGGTAAGGACAAATTTGCAAACCCTTTCGTCTCAGGTGCACAGCCACTACCACCGTGCACTTCGTAAACACCCTGAGAGCCGAAGATAGGCCAAAGGGCAGGGCTGGAAACTGGTAGTGGGAGCCAGCTGCAAGCAGCACTGACGAGCAGGGTCGCACTCCAGAGCTCGAAGTACCGGAGTGTTGCCTCAGCACTGAGGATTTCTGATGCCGCTGCCTTGCGGCTCTGTAGCCGTCTTCGGTGCCCGAGATCGGTGCCGTCCCGAACTCCTCGGGACCGAGGCAGACTCTGGCGACTGGGTTGTGCACCACCTTGGTGCGGGCGAAATCCTTGACGCAGGAGAACGGGAACAGGAGCTGTCTGAGTGCTGCCCGGCAGACCTCGACCAGTGCCACCTCCCAGCTTGTGCTGCCTCTGGTGCCGGGGAGCGATGTCGGTGCTGAGAGGGAGTCTCCGCATCCCGCGTTGGTGAAGGTCGGCTCGGCAACCCCGACCTGGAGCGACTACTAGGGGAGCAGCTCTGCTCTACCCTCGGAGACCGTCTGGCGGGAGAGCTTCCTGCCTGTACCAGTGATTTCCTCTGCCAGTCAGGGGGACCCCCTGTGGCACCGGCCCCTTCTCCCTCGGCAGGGGGGCACGTAGGCAAGGCCAACAAGGTTCTTGCCTCCTGAAAAGCTTCTGGTGGCGATGGCATCGGCAAGGGCAGAGGGGCTCTCCCACTCCCAGGAGTCAGGCGATGCTCCCGAAGCGGAGATGCAGGCACTGGAGGAAGGATCTCTAAAGGCTGCGCTCGGTGCGTCTCAGCACTCGACCCCGCCCGTACCACAAGGTTGCTTCTGAGCTGCCAGCTTGCACTGCCCCCCTTGCGCATTTGACTCAACAGCCCCCAGTGCCTGGGGGACCGGGGGAGGGAGGGGGCCGGGGAATCACAGATTCAGCCCTTGCATGAGACAGCCACAGCCAGGGCTTCATTTGGCATGAAAGTGCTGCCGGGGCTTGAGTGATTTGTTTACTTTCATACCGACACGGCCAGCCCTGAGGTGCCAGGCTATGAATGGCCAAGCCCTGGCACAAATTAAGCCCTGGCCACAGCCAGCGTCTGACCCCGGTGCCAGGCGCAGAGTGACCTGCCCCACACACAGGGACTGTCCGAACAGGGCGGGTGTTTGGGGCTCTCATGCCGAGGCTGCCGATCACCACGCTGGCTGCAAACACAGCGCCCCACAAGGGCCCCGTGGCATTTGGAAGGGCCCACGCCCACGCCCTGGTGGAGGGCCCCATGCGTGTAACCTGTGTAGGGGGCACTTACCAATTCTGTGCAAAGTGCTGGCACAGCCCATGAACGCCCGTCCTTGCAGGGCACTGCGGCTGGATATTCTAGGGGAACCTTCTAAGCTCTACCAAGGGAAACCATCACAGGGTTCGCTTATGTTTCCTCCTTAGGGCGCCCAGTACCATAGGCTGGACAGGCTCAGCCTTCCCAAACAGCCAGGTGTGGCCCCACCCATGCTCCGCCCATGGCCCCTGCCCAGGCAGGCGGGCGCTGCAGCAGCTCTTCCCATCCTTGCTCAGCCTCTCCCCCGAAGTGGGCAGGGGCTAGGGTGAGCCAGCCGGTGATCTGGGACTTGGTGCAGCTGGGCCAGCACTTGCGCCGACCGGCCAGTGCTCCAGAGCTGGGGACACCTGGCTGATGCTCTGGGACCCGGTGCTCCAAGGCCATGCCTGATCGGCATTCCGGGACCAAGGCTACCTAGTGCTCGGGCTGGGGCCAGCTGACAGGCTGGGACTCGGGCCTGGCTGGGGTGGGGTCCTCCAGCCAAGTTAGAGGACTAGGGGATCTGACGAGAAAGGGGGGGTGGCCTCAAGTGGAAGGGGTGTGGCCATGAGCTAGCCTTCCCAAAAGGGGGGGGTCACGGGCCACCCATGTACAATGTGTACCGTGAGACAGTTACGCACATGCTCGTTTAGTCATTTCAAATTCCTCTTTACGAATAACACACCACAGATAAACCATTACAATCCAGCAGTTACCATGCGCTGTAGCTAGACTAACCCCGCTAACTGGAGATTTTCCTTTAAAAAGAGGAATATAACACAGGGCCTAAACCCCAAATGGTCCTATATTAATAATGCCCTACAAAGTAAATAGAGAGCTCAGGCCTTCAGACAAGCAGAGAGCGTCCACTTTCACATAGGCTCACGCTGGGTATTATCCGGACAATTGCCTAAAACATTTCGTTGCACAACATCGCCGCTGGTTCGGCGTCTGCATCAGGGAGGACAGACACCACGGCAGCCAGGACTGCAGCGAGAGCGTGACAACGGCCGCAGCTGTCTGCGGTTCAGTTATTCCATCCAGCTCATGGAGACATTCCTCCTTTGCAGGGTCGCCCCACTCCCCACCCCTCGCGTGGCTGTAAAATCATGGGCAGTTGTAGCGAGCTGAGTCTGGGTTACGTCCGAGGGCTCGTCTCCCTGCTGGGCTGCGGCTGACAGGCATATGGCCAGCCAGGGGCAGGTGTGTTGTATATAGTCACACAGCCACCACTGCCCTCCTCACTGCCTTCTGAGCGTGAACCCTAGCACAAGAGGAAGGCAGCAGCCTTTTAGGCAAATAACAAACTTTCCTAGTCCCTCAACTCCAACCTTTTGCTGTAACAAAAATGCTTATTTTCCTTCTTGAGACTAAGGAGTCCACAGAGACCTTAACGCAGCGATACGCAGCTCTTTGCAGCACAAGATTAAACCACGGTAGTGATTCAATTGTAAGCAAGGCCTGAGTGGCACTCTGGCTGCTCAGCCGCTGAAAGGGGGCACGTTATTTGCATGGGCTTTGTATTTGCATGAGTACAGTTAAGTACTCAGCATATTTAATCTTTTTATAACTGACCTTGGCACAAAGAGCGGGAATGTGTTAATAAAGTTTGCGGATGATACGAAGCTGGGGGGAATTGCTAACACGGAGAAGGACCGGGATACTATTCAGGAAGATTTGGACCACCTTGTACACTGGAGTAATAGGATGAAATATAATAGTGAA